>BOPN01000649.1:197501-202501 GCA_017312705.2 Penaeus japonicus
GGTATATATTTCAAATTTGTGCTACATGCAACCAAACATAAAATAACTTTTACAATGACAAGAAGAGAATCTAATCACACACACAAAAAAATATCATAATAAAAAGGACATGATGAAAATATCACACTTAGTCCTTTGCTTTGGCTGTGACAGAGAGCCACCTTGAGTGTTAGTTTAATCTGAAATAATTTCAATAACATTTTTACTTAGAAAAAAAATGTTATTAGAAAACCTTAGGCATTTTCTACTATTTTCCTGTATATATGGTCTTGAAGAGAGTGTGTGTATGTGTGTATGTGTGTGTGTGTGTGTGTGTGTGTGTGTGTGTGTGTGTGTGTGTGTGTGTGTGTGTGTGTGTGTGTGTGTGTGTGTGTGTGTGTGTGTGTGTACATGTGCATGTGAATGTGTGAATGTGAGTGTATGAATGTGAGTGTGTGAGTGTGAGTGTGAGTGTGAGTGTGTGCATATGAGTGTGTGTGTGAGTGTGCGTGTGAGTGTGTATGTCAGTGTGCGTGTGTGTGTGTGTGTTTGTGTGTGTATATAAATAAATGCGGAAATGTTGTGTGTGTTTGTGTGCGTGCGTGCATATACTGATTCAATTTTTCTAATCTTCATCACTTTTCCATTGCCTACAACTTACACTATAAGAAAATCTTACTGAACTTATCAGTTCCTGTCTAAAAACAGCAAAAATAGTTATCACATGATATAAACCACTTACTAAAATCTCCCTGATTACAAAAGTAATAATCATAGCTATCCTTTTTTTCTTTTTGCCACCATGTAAAAGCATTCACATATTCAGCATATCAAGAATGTATCATTAAATCTCGTATGGCAAAATTTCCTGGATATCTATTCTTTATCTTCTTATATATATATGATTTTTTTTTCTATTTTTGAAAAGTATCCACATAAAGTAATGACCATATTTCTCAATCTGAAGGTCATATAAAACGGTTCAATTTCAAGAGCCTTTCCGTTTCTCTGTGCATTTAACCATTTTTCTTTATTGTGAGAAAGCATAAAGAGGGGATAAGTGACTTTGGAGGAAATGGAGGATTTTGGTCTTTTAAATAATCTCAGAAAACTAAAATCATTTAACTGCAAAATTATTTAACTGAAGACACAGATAACATAATGTGATAACATGATTGGATTTTCTCTCTCTGTTTTTTTAGATATAATATAAAATATTAGCAATGTTATTCATGAACATATACCTGTATCTTATAAAATAAAAAAAATAAAAAAAATGAAGGTGTCCCATCAAAATCCCAAAATTGATATATGATGTATCATATATTGAATTGCTGTACACTATAAAAGCATCACTCAAGAATGAATATAAAAATCCTTTACAAAAAAGATAAATATCTGTGCTACAATAAGCTGTGAAGCATCATTGAAATGCCTTTATCTCTCACTAATGTGAACAAATATCAACATATATGAACACTTTCTGTCCCTTCTTTGCTCCGTTGATAAATAAATCTCATTAAAGAATACCTCTAAAGACAATATAAATCAATTAACAATAAGATTCACACTTGGCCAGAATATTTCTCACTGCAAACTGTAAATACCCATAAATACTACCTGTATTAACTCTGAACTTTGGCATTACCAAATGATCCATCAGCAGTAGTAATGGTAAAATAAATATTACCAAAAATATATTTTACAATCTTGTATATTAAGCTACACCAAGCCATAAACTGAAGTACTGTACATCATACTTGAAAATAACATAAAACTGATAACTGTACATGAAGCTAAAGGAAGATATATTCAAATGTAATTAATGTACAATTTATTCTGACTGTGAAAATAAGAATAACCATTACTGTACATCAACCAAGAAAATGGGTGAAAAATACCTCTTTCTGTACAGTCTAAAATCTGGATGCAAGAAGTACCTGTTGCTCTACAAACAGGCTTTACACTGAAGAGTACAGATACAAGAGAAAAAATATTAGAGAGATACTTACAGTTTTTACATTTGCACTTTTTAATGAGGGTTTCATTTTTGCAGTCTTCATGACAGGCTTTGCAGTAGTACCATGCTCTGAAAGGGATCACTCATAAAACTACCATGTAATTAAAAAAAACATATATGGAATATATATGTAAAAATCAATAACACAGGATATTTGCTATCACAGAATCTTATTCACTTACAGTAAATTTCTTGGAGTCTTAATATGCACTTTTATACAGTCTGACTATATTTCTTCACAACCATTATGATTACTGCATACTTACCTTCTACAGTTTTGAAGGTAATATATATAAATTGGGCTCCTAAAACCTTAATCATATTTTTCCTTTCTTTTTAATATAAAATACATTTTGTAGAACCATCAATAAATCTTTAATATCTGGGATGAAAAATGCAAGGGAACTTTAGATTAATCATGATACTGTAATAAAAAATACAAATTATCTGAATTGTTGGATGTGGAGGAATCCCTAGCAAATTAGCTGGAAATAGCTTTTTGTAGTTAAAGATGTTCAGGGAATTTAGTCTCCAACAATAAGGGGGATGGGAGTAAGGTAAATTTTGCCAATGAGAATCATTTATAAACTGCATAAATTACATTTAATTTTTATCAGTACAACTTTCATTTTTTATTACCATCATCAAAAGCATAAGCCTCTTGTTGAAATACTATATCTGATGTAAACATTTATGTTGCTAATTGAATAACATTTTCACATGTAATGCAGTAAATGCATCATGAGCATGAAATGACCCTGCAAAAAATAATTTAGGAAGGACTGACTATGCTGGATTATATTCAAACCTTGAAGGTTCCAAAATCTGTGAAACTTCTGAACTTAATTGAAGTCAGACTCAAAAGTCCATGCCATTTGTCTCAAAGCCTACAGAGGCAGTTCCCTAACCTAGATATGATTCTTCTGACTTATTCACTTTAAAATAAATCAAGAGAAATGGCTGATTTCACCACAGTGGTTGAACATTATTCTTAGCTTTTTTTCAATTTTGTGTAACTGATTTCATAGTTTTTTAGGATAACTTACATCGGTCTCATTGACAACTATATATACTACTAATAACCTCCCTACCATATTCCTTGCACCACATAGACCAACACAAACACACTCACCTCTTGACCTCATCGGCTGACTGAGCAATGAAGAAGCCTTGAGTGTTTGGTTGGATCTTTGTGGCTTTGGGGTTGATGGCAATTTTGCTATCTGTGCCATCCTCATTCTTGACTTCAATGGCCAAGAGGAGAAGTTTAAGCTTGGAGAAACAAAGTCTGTCAGAAGGGAGGAGGAATATAATTAAATTCTGAATCAGAATCCTTATGACAGTTATCACCAAAAGAAGAGAGATCAAATTTGTCATTCTTTACTTACAATGGTAGTAAAATTCCCTTTTCAGTGAAGACTCTAAATGCATTTTTATTCACAGGTTAGTGATTACATTTTTCAGTTACAACAAAAATTATGGAATTGAAAAGAAAAAAAGGGAAAATACATTAGCATTTGCAACACACCATGCTTTCCGCCTTACAGCCATCAGTCAGTTAGGGAAACAACTGACCGTTTTCTGCTATACTGTATTCTATGCGAGTTCTCAAGATAAAGCTGGAAATCTATATACAAAATAGATGTAGAGAAGATATATATATAGACAAGGTGACAGAGAAAGATAGATGGAAAAAGATAAAAAGGGAGAGTGTGTGTGTGTGTGAAAAAGAGAGAGAGAGAGAGAGAGAGAGAGAGAGAGAGAGAGAGAGAGAGAGAGAGAGAGAGAGAGAGAGAGAGAGAGAGAGAGAGAGAGAGAGAGAGAGAGAGAGAGAGAGAGAGAGAGAGAGAGAGAGAGAGAGAGAGAGGAAATGAAAGCTCAGGCTGCTGACCATTTTGTGCTATACTATATTCAATGTGAGAGAGAGAAAGAGAGAAAGAGAGAAAGAGAGAAAGAGAGAAAGAGAGAAAGAGAGAAAGAGAGAAAGAGATAAAGAGAGAAAGAGAGAAAGAAAGAAAGAAAGAAAAAAAGAAATAAAGAGAGAGAGAGAGAGAAAGAGAGAGAGGAAGAGAGAGAGAGAGAGAGAGAGAGAGAGAGAGAGAGAGAGAGAGAGAGAGAGAGAGAGAGAGAGAGAGAGAGAGAGAGAGAGAGAGAGAGAGAGAGAGAGAGAGAGAGAGAGAGGGAGAGAGAGGTAGGAGATGAAAGCTCAGGCTGCTGACCATTTTGTGCTATACTGTATTCAATATACAAAACAGATATAGAGATAGGAATATATATGTAGACAGGGATACAGAGAGAGAAATGAAAAAGAGAGAGAGAGAGAGAGAGAGAGAGAGAGAGAGAGAGAGAGAGAGAGAGAGAGAGAGAGAGAGAGAGAGAGAGAGAGAGAGAGAGAGAGAGAGAGAGAGAGAGAGAGAGAGGGAGGAGAGAGGAGAGAGAGAGAGAGAGAGAGAGAGAGAGAGAGAGAGAGAGAGAGAGAGAGAGAGAGAGAGAGAGAGAGAGAGAGAGAGAGAGAGGAAATGAAAGCTCAGGCTGCTGACCATTTTGTGCTATACTATATTCAATGTGAGTTCTCAAAATAAAGATGTGAATCTATATACAAAACAGACATAGAGATAGGAATATATATATAGGCAGGGATACAGAGAGAGAAATGAAAAATAGAGAGAGAGAGAGAGAGAGAGAGAGAGAGAGAGAGAGAGAGAGAGAGAGAGAGAGAGAGAGAGAGAGAGCGAGCTAAGGCAGGCATCCAGATTGAGAGACAGCCAGAGAGGAAGAAGAGAAAAAATTAACAAATGAAAGAGACATCTGGTACGAAATGACTTACTCTGAAGCCTGTGGGAATGTCATGGCCACAAAACTAGGAGAAAGTGTCTCAGTGTACATTTCGCAGCCAGTACCTTGGAGGTAGTCATTCTGCCAGGCTTGCATATCTGGCGACTGGAGGAGACAACAAGAGCAGTCCAGTTTACTCTGTTATGGTATGCACACACAGTGCTGT
>BOPN01000649.1:207501-210001 GCA_017312705.2 Penaeus japonicus
ATCAGGGCTATTAATTAAAAGGTCTATACTTGAGCAAAGCTATTAATCTCAAGGATATAAAATATTTTTCAGAGACCATAAAATTTAAAATCTTGATGAAAATCAAACCTTCAACTCACTAATCTACAAGCCAAAGACTTAACAGATATAGGTCTCATAGTAATATCCAGATTCATATAAACTGGTGTCTTTATAGAATTTACAATCAACAAAAAATGGTAAACTATCACAAATGTTGACACAAATGCATGCATCTCAGTATGGTAATTTCTTGACATTAGCAGGGACAAGTGGTGGAGATCTGTGGAATTTATTTCTAGGTATTTTGTCAAAATATCTCATGTTTATTTTCTTTAATTCTATAATTTAACTGCAATTTATGCTATGTCACAAATTTATGACTTCAGGGATAAACAATAAGAAAACCCTATGTGATATATGGGAGCATATTTCACATCTAACATCACTATGTATCATGTAACTAAAAAATCATTATTATATACAGGAATGATGGATTATGCAATCATATACATATATATGTTGCATTAGGCTATAAGATTATAGAAAAAATAATATAGTATATTCTCAAGGTAAATCTAAATCCATAAGATGAAGGTTAAACAAATAAGGTATATCATTATTTTCAAAAATGGTTGTACATAAATCATTCCACAAATAACTTGATTATACAAAACAAAGGTGAAAGGCACATGCCTTTAGTATGGGTGTTAGGGATTCATGAACATGCGCAGGGTGTCTGGACCTCATGCAATATGCAAAAGCGTGACTGTAGCATGCAAATTGGGAAGGGACTCTCTTCTCTTAACAACATACTTACCATTGATGCCGCACTTCAGTGGGTAACCCAACCCACGACATCCAAGGGTCGAAGGGTATGTGGCAACCTGTCGCTGTTGCTACTGTGCTACTCACTGTCCTAATCGACTTACTACTGCAGGATGTAGCAGTCTTCCTCAGACCACCAACTTGTAGCTACTTGCAGGAGGGTAAGGAGTCAAACTGCCTCCTCCTACAGCACATTCTGCTGCCCTTTACTCTTATCTACTACTGTTATGGGAGGCATCTGCCTCTCTCAGTAGATAACCAACCTACAATATTTAACTACCTACACACGAAGAGATGTTTTACTACCTCCTCCTTAAGCTTTTTAAACTTTCTTCACTATATCAAGAAGCATTATCTACCTAGATCAAAAGCTTACCACACTTTCCCATTGTCTGGTATAAGTGTTGGCATCATCCACATCTGGCCTAAATTGCCCTCTGATCAAGAGCTAATACTGCTTTCCCTGTACCATAGGAACAACTCTACAAACTCATCATTTAAGTGGAATTAGTCATGTTTCAGGGCAGTGCTCCACCCCAGAACAATAGGATTTAGTTTTGAAATCAATATTTGTGTGCTGTGACATGAAACTGAAGACCAAGTCTTGGAAGATTTCACATAAAAAAGTATCCTCAACATTTCTTGTTACACTCTTGCAAATAGTGGTACCAAACTCAAAGAAATAGTAAAATACAAATTAATCTCAGAGTGCAGCAGTGAAAATTGCTATTTAAAAATTTTCTTTAATTTTTTTTTATAAGATAATAATGATCCTAGATCTACTTGTTTAAAAAAATCAGTAGCCTATTATTGACTTTGTTCAGTTAATCATAACTGATGTATCTATTTCTCCATTTCATACATCATAAATCTTTTGAAATGATATGCAGATTATTGACTTTGCAGACCATTTTAGTTTATGTATAGTGCAAGACTTCCAAGATCAGTCCTCATGTGGAGCTCTAAACACTGATTATGACATACAGAGAGGCAGTGGAACACAAGCTCCCTGGGTAACTGTACTACAGTCATACTAACATCAACTCATGGGAAACAGCGCATTAAGGGGGGGGAGGGCCAAATGACGAGCAATAAGTACCACAAATAATAATGTGTTTAATACTGGCTCTTGAGGCTGATACTGTGCTTCAAACCTGAAGGCATTACGAGTCTAGAACCACAGTTAGAATCAGTCTCATTATTCTTAGTGACCCAGCCACAAAGAGAATGAGAAAGCCCATAGAAGGCTGGTAATGCCTGAAGGTTGTGGCACATGAGCTGCTACCACATGGACTGACGAAGCCTATGGTGGGCTAATCTGGGGTGTAGAGTAATGTCCCAGGATACATGAGGAACTACGCGGCGAAATAAAACACCTGGCCACATATTCATCTGCTTAGGGGTTAACTGACTTGGTACTCTCCCATTGCTCGCAGTCAAAATTAGTAAAAATTCTCTTCCCTTCCCCTCTGCCTGAGGCATTATGGTCAATCAATCACTTATCTTTTGAGAGTAGATAATAATTATAATAAAAGGAAAGGAAAGAAGAAGGAAGAAAAAAATCCTGTGATGACAAGGGAAAGTTCAGAGTCATGTAACACCCTAAGAGATACACTCTCTTGCATCCCTCCCTGCACTAGACCCCAGCCCACTG
>BOPN01000649.1:220001-237501 GCA_017312705.2 Penaeus japonicus
ATCCTGACTGCAACTGCATTGCTTTAAATTATCATTTGATTATGTGATTTTTTAAACTTTCATAACCAAGACGTTTTCATTTTCATTTGTCAAGTTATGTAATCATTATCCTTTACAGTAGGAACTAATTGCAGTATCCAAATTATTAAGATTAAAGTCATGTGGACAATGACACGCGCAGCTTCTGTACTGAGGTGAACGTACCAAACACCTGTATATTCTGCATTCCATCCTTTGATATATTGTAGCTCTCAGTTGTTTGTTTGGGTGTGTTGGTGAGTGACTGTGATGTGTTGTGTAAGGACAAATTACAGGTTCACTTCATAACAAGAGGAATGCATGGAAAAATTTCTGGTCATCCCTCCACAAGGACCAGTATTGCGCGGGGGTGAGCTAAGTGTAGATGGGGTCGACTGCTTCTGATGCAGTCAGGCATCCAAAGGTCAACACACAATCCAGGTGCATGGATGGATGTCTGGAAGGCATCCTGATGGTATGGGTCCCAAGCCATAGTCAATCTGGGTAGAGCTTAAGCAAGGCTAGAGTGGTCAGACTCTGGCAGAATTACCTGCACTTGGTTGTTCTGAGTGCAGTCAGAACCAAACAAGTGAAATAATATCTGAAAAAATCAAGTGTATGTCTGCATTCACTGCCACGTTTTAGATGTAGCCATTTATACAGGCTTAATAATTTCAAATATGCAAGTTTTAGAGTGGTGCACAGAGGACAAATATTAAATAAATGCAAGCAAAAAATAAATCATACAGCTGGGGAAAACATTCAATCATACAAGATCCCCGGGTGTAATTAAGCTAGAGTCTAGGCCATTCTACCTTCCTAAACGCAACCTTTTTCATTCCGATGCGACAAGACAGTGTGGCCATGTTCACATGACCAAGAAGAAGATTAGTTATCTGGACTTTGACAGACCAAGAGGTGTGCAGTGGAACCTGAATCAAGCCAGCTAAGAGGAGAAACAAAGGCTTTTTTTCACTACCTTTGAGTCAGTCCAGGAAGATTATTAATAATGAAAAAAAGGAACATAATGAATTTCTCATGCATTTCATAAAACGTGGAAATGATATTGGTTGGACACGAATGAAACTGAAAAAGAAGAGCCATATGAGGAAGCAGAACTGAAGGCAAAGATGAGAGAGGAGTAGGAGGAGGGGAAGGGTGGGGTCTATAAAGACAAGGAAAAGAAAAGTAGTATATAGGAATATTGTTCAGTACCTTGACACGTTCTAAGTCTACTGAGTTAAACATTGTCCCTTGAAAGAACTCAACGCATGTGGAATTTCGCTTCAACAGTCCCTCAAATTCCAGATCGGGCTCGTTCCTGCAAGAATTCTCCGTTAAAGCATTTGGAAAGTTCTGAAAATGGTGTCAATAGTCACGAAGAGTCTGGCCTTGGCCACTACTAGAACTTGAGGTCATTTAAACATTTTATTATGATGACGACTCTATCAAAGGATTCCTTTTAAAATTAACTATTTATCAGTGTCATCTAGTTGTCAAGGTCATCTAAGCATCAAGGTCAACTAGAACCCATTTTCAATTCTAACTTTTCAAGACTCCTACATACATCCCAGGACAAGAAGGGTTCATGTGAGGAATTACCTTCTCCTTGAGGAAGAGCAACCTAGAGTCTAGAAGATCAGGTAAATCTTTCAGGACAAATGGCAGAAGGAACAAGAAGTACATTTTTGTGCTATTAATAAACATGATGAAATAAAAATAAATCATCATATTCACCCATGGTCAGTTCAATTTGATATTTCCTAGAATTATCTCGTAAAATATCTGAACAATTTTTAAGAAATTCTTCAGTTGACTAATGACACACACACACACACACATACACATACACACACACACACACACACACACACACACACACACACACACACACACACACACACACACACACACACACAGGTGCATATCCCTGATCACTAAAGTTAATATACACCTGTCATAAATATGTCAAGAATTAAAATGGTGTATTTCAACTTAGAAAAAAATGATAGAGCACTATAACAAACTTTATATAACTGACCAATGATGCATCCAAAAGAAGACTGAAATAAACCCATTAATGCAGGGAGTTTTCAGGTCACACTTGAGCCAGGGCTGAGCAGCACCCAGGAGATCTTCAAACCAAAGTAGAGTCTACATGACCAGCAGAAGCTCTCATACCAATATCATGTTTACTTTACCTGTGAAGGAACACTACTTCAACATCCACATCCTCTCTGTCCTCGTGTAAGAAGTCTTTGAGGAAGTGACTGACTGACTCGTAGGTGATGTGGCCGCATACCACGATGTGTCTGTGTGGCCAGAGCCAGAGGTAGTGGATGGGCAGAGGGAAGAGGAAAAGGATCAGGTGGGGTTGTTGGATAAAATAAGGTGTGGGTTGGGATGGGGTGAAGAACAAACTTAGATTAGTATATGTACACATCTAAGCTGATATTTCAAAGTGCAGATCTTTCTTACAAAAACACAAAAATAAGAAAAACATAAGCAATGATGCTTTGATTTAGGACTGCTGGAGCAGAGGGACACCTGATCAACCACTGAGAAATATCAGCATTATAAAAATATTCTTATAGAGACATATCAAATACAGACATAATAAACAAAGGGTGATAAACTACTATTGCCAAGTGAGTTTAGTTTATAGTTTGAGAAGAAAAATGAAGTAGAGTACATAGTAGCATCTCTATATATTTCATAATTTAAGGCTGATTGATAAGTCTTTGAGCCAAATAACAGAAAATGTAAACAAAATTATAATCTGATCAATAACTTCATGTATTAGGTATGATGTTATGATAATCATTACATTACTGTGTCATTCCTGACATGCAGCTATTTCTGCTGTAATGATGACCATGCGATTTGGGCGCTTTGTGGGGACATGGGGGTGTTCAGTGAAGTCATCCCCTACAGGACCTCATTGTGGAAGGGGATGTGTATTCTACCAACGAGAGGGCTGTGTGCACTGGCAATTTGAGGCTTAGGCACTGCCAGTGTCAAGTCTTAGCAAAATTGCATTTTAAAAGACATAATGAGGGTGAATAGAAGGAAAAAGGGAGGTGAAAAAAGTGCAGGCAAAGGATTGAAAGAGGAAGTGAGGAAGAGGACAGGGTACACATGAGGGAAAAAAAGAGCAAGAGGAGATCTCGGATATCAGTATCATAGTTTTGGCTTATGGTAATAAGGGATTGTAAGACCATGATCGAGTTCATTTTCAGGTTTCATATATAAATAACTTTAATGCCATCATGCATGGCCTCTGCAGCTGTAGCTAGATTATATCTAACCACTGGACATGACATTACTGTCATGAAAAGCAAGTTAATTGTCTTGCTCTTATATCCATAGGTATCATAAATATGAGAATAAGAATAATTATAAAAAAATAAATTGCAAAATAGGCTGATTTTCTCCCTTTTTTTCCTCCATAAATATGAATGACACAAAACAAAATGAAAATCACAAAAAATCTAAATATGTTACAGCAGTTCTTACTGCGGACATCAGCCGTGTCCTTGAAAACCAACTTACCATGGTAATACCATGGAGACTTCACAACCAGTGTGACATAAAACTGTATAATACATTGAAACAATACAACAATGTTATGCAAGAGTTGAGATGCTCTTGAAAAAAATTATGTCACATAATTTACACATAATTTCAAGTATGGTCAAGTGTACAATCTGCTCCTGTGAACTAAGCAACTATTGCTATGGCGAGCACATACTGAGCTCACATAATCCGAGGGAATTGGTCTGCTGCCCATGGTGTATATAGTCCCACGATGTCAACAAGGTCCTGCAGGTTCTGAGATTCACTGGTGACCAACACCAAGAGCCACCATGTTACACTGTCTCATTACTAAACAATGAACCTCTTTCTGTGAGGATATGGTTGTTCAATACTGGGGCAGTGTTACATAAGCATCCAGTGGAATGAAAGGACTGAAATTAAGGGCAGAAGTGGATAAGTACCCTTAGGCAAAGGTGGTCAGCGGAACAGATAACAATCATAAATCTCTGTTATTCACTGACCACCATTCCACTTTATCTGATCCTCACACATCACTTAACCATGACAAATGTTACTCTATTATGCAATAAGTAATAATATCCATTCCTTTGGGAGCATTTATACTTTTAGATGAACAGAACCACCTTCAAAAATCTGGATCCACATGACAGGTCAAGCTTACCAGATGAGTGTGGGGGAAAATCTGATTTACAGTTAAAACCTAAGACTATGTATAGAATGAGACTGACAACAAGAACAAAGCTACACTGGTGTTTCAGTGGATGATTTCAATTGTGAACCAGATTCAACTCCATTCCTCTCTGATGAACAAGACCTGAATGAGAAAAAGAGCAAAAAGCAGTAATAAGAGCCACTGAGGAGAATAGTATCCAGATTAAGGAATATGAAAGTAAAAGTAGGTATCTTACATTTCTCCTTTAAGAAAAGAAAAAGCAAAAGAGTAAATAGTATGATACCTCCTTTCAAAGACCATGGGATCCAGAGAAATAGTCAAGGTGCATGACTGCCAAGGTAAGTTTATGTGAGTCACATGGCCCTCAACTTCAATTAGGAGAATATGACCAGTAGCTTCCTTTTTGTGATTGTTGCAAGCACAGCTTACTATCTTATTTCATCAATAAGTAGCTTCTTACACAATTTCAGCATAATTACACTTTACTAAGACATTGCCCAAAATTCTAAACACACAAGCGAATAAGCAAGTGTTATTTGCATCAATAATCACCAACAAGATCAACTCATACAAATTTCAAGTTTAGAAATTTAAACCAGCACTACATGAGACATTTAACAGCTGGCTGTAACAACCACATATGGATGGTGAGGGAGCGAGGGAATAGTGCTATGGGCCATCAAATCTGACCAAGCAAATGTTAACTATTGCATTAATTAGCACATGAAAAACCATTATGGTGAACAAAGCACATTTTCTTATTTTTCTATGACTTCCTTTGATGAATATTTTTAAAATTCAATATAATTTAATGCAATAGATAGAAAAATAAATAAAAAATAAATAAGAAATAAAGAAAAATGCAACTTTGTTCAACCTACTATGAAACTCTTAGCACAGTCCTGCGCAACCTCTCACTGTACTGTGCGATGATTGTATGTAAAGAACCGTTCAGAGTCCTCTGATCAGACTCTAGAGATGAACAGGCCTGCTGGTTGGCCAAGAGAGGGAGAGTTTCCCTAACCTGTGATTCCTAACTATCAACCCCAACCCAGCCCCAGTGATGACCATGAATGACTCGCTAAAATATGGTGTCTCTTCAGATGAGACAGGTATTCAAAGTGACTGAATGGTGATTATTAGCCAATAAGCAGTTGCCTGTCACCACTTCAAGTGATCAAGTTTTTCTGAACACTCTTGATGTTCAATACAAGAAAATATATTTATGAATGATAATCACGTAACCAATAATGAAGAATTTTTGGCATGCAAATTTGGAAACCAGACTTACTATTATTTCTAGCTTGGCATTCTGAACTCTCTAATACAAACACTACTGATATTAAAGAAGTGAAAAAAATATATGAGACAAAAAGGTAATAAAAGAAGAGAGCGGCAAAGTTTTGTGAATGGTACAAAAATTATTATTGGCATAGAGACAAAGTGATCAATATGTTGAGGGGGTATAAACTCCTCACTATCCCTTAAGAACCAATAAAACAATGGCATGACGCACTACCCCGCTATGGTCACTTAACAAATGTTATCACAAAAATACTAATGGTCATGATATTTGTCCCTTGAGATGTAATTCAGTAAAAGGGTTTTTTAAAGAGAACTTTTCACACACAAATAAATCTGTTTGGAAAGTGAACTGTAAATCAACTAAGAGCAACAAGTAGAGTTCAGGAGAGTCTGGCTGGTTCTCAAAATTCCTCTTCTTTAATTCCTTGTGATTTACAGATTTGTTACCAAACACAGCTGCTGCCACTTTGGAGAAACATAATACACATATATCAATAATTCAATAAATTGTATCACAAATCAGACAATGATGGATGTTAAGGAGTATCACATGAACTTCTTTATTTCTACGACATTTGACTTGGACATAACTAAATTAACTTTTATAAAAAAGAAATAAATAAACTGTTTGAGAAGTAATAAAACTTATCAGAATATATATATGTATATACACACATATATATATATATATATATATATATATATATATATATATATATATATTTATATATATATATATATATATATATATATATATATATATATATATATATATATATATATTTATATATATATATTTATATATATATATATATATATATATATATATATATATATATATATATATATATATACATATATATGGATAGACACACAATGAATGCTTCTTTATATAAAAAAAAAATCTGGGAACAAATAAATCTGAACAAATGTACACAAATCAAGACTCAAGATAATATTTCATGATGAACAATAAACAGTCTAAAAAAATTATGTATTCTTTTTACTTCATGAATGGGGCTTCAGCCTTTGTCTTAGAGGCAAATCTTTTATGTGGTAAATTTCTCTTAAACCAATTCATTTAAAAAACATTTCCCATTCTCTTGGTCTGCTCACTTTAAACATGTTAAATCATCTGACTCCAGCTACAATTCTCTAAATTCCACTAATGATGACACAATCACACAAAAACAGATTCAAATGCCATAAAGAACTCTTTACTGAAAACCAAATCTACCGAAGAGGTATGATAGATATACTGTACAATAGGTAGCTGATTAGCATACAAATATGTATTACATTTTTACATTATATATATACAAACATATATATGTATATATATATATATATATATATATATATATATATATATATATATATATATATATATATATGTATGTATATATATATATATATATATATATATATATATATATATATATATATATATATATATATATATATATATATATATATATATATATATATATATATATATATATATATATATATATATATATATATATGTATATACATGTATATATATGTATATACATATATACATATATATGCATACATACATATATACATACACATATATATACATACATATCTATATGCATCTATGAATACATATATATATATATATATATATATATATATATATATATATATATATATATATATATATATATATATATATATGTATAATATATATATGTATATATATATATATATATATATATATATATATATATATATATATATATATATTTATATATATATATATATATATATATATATATATATATATGTATATATATACATATATATAATATATATATATATATATATATAATATATATATATATATATATATATATATATATATATATATATATATATATATATATATATATATATATATATATATATACATATATATATATATATATATATATATATATATATATATATATATATATATATATATATATATATATATATATATATGTATATATATACATATATATGTGTATATATACATATATATATATATATATATATATATATATATATATATATATATATATATATATATATATATATATATATATATATATATATGCATACTTATATATATATATATATATATATATATATATATATATATATATATATATATATATATATATATATATATATATATACATATATGTGCATATATATATATATATATATATATATATATATATATATATATATATATATATATATATATATATAAATATATATATAAATATATATATATATTTATCATGTACATAATATATAATATACATATACATACATATATATATATGTATATATATATATATATATATATATATATATATATATATATATATATATATATATATACATATACATATACATGTATATATATATATATATATATATATATATATATATATATATATATATATATATATATATATATATATATATATACATATACATATATATATATATATATATATATATATATATATATATATATATATATACATATACATATATATGGATATATATATATATATATATATATATATATATATATATATATATATATATATATATATATATATATATATATATATATATATATATATATATATATATATATATATATATATATATATATATATATATATATATATATATATATATATATATATATATATATATATATATATATATATATATATATACATGTATATATATATATATATATATATATATATATATATATATATATATATATATTTGTGTGTATATATATATATATATATTTAGATATATACATATATATATATAGATATATATAGATAGATAGATATATAGATGTATACAGATATGGAATTATAATTAGAGATATAAACTTGTTTCAAACTGATATTCATACTGTTTAAACATATTGAAAATTTCTAAATATATTTTCATCTCATTTCCTGTGAAATAGAGCAAGTTCATTTTTTAGATATCACTCTATGCACTATTGCAAAATGTTCATCCTTCTATACTCCTAACATACCATCAGTGTCTACTGCTTCACTTTAAGATTTAATATCAATTAATTTAGTCTGAATGAAAGAAACTTTGAAATAGATTGTATGAACTGCAGCAGCATGTGTGTGACAATACTACTCCTGCCTTATCAACTTTGCTAGCACCTATTCCTCATTATAATTATGCTTGACAATGGCTACATGGCATGTAACTTAAAACATGTAACAAACATAAAACATAATCATAACTTTAACAACTCATGCTGGGACAGCATTATAAGTAAACTAAGTGAAATGCAAACTGATTATTCTTTATATTACATTTTCATTCTGTCTAACCATTTTGTTCATATTCTAAAGGAAAATAACCCTTTTTCTTTAAAAAACAACATCTCATGTGATGAAGAACATGAGGGCTGCTTGTTTTTCTCCCCTTGCATGAGAGTGAGATAAGTGCAGCTCACCGGGAATCACTATCATCTGAAGGACGCTGCAGCAATATTAACATATGCTAGTGACTCTGAGGGAATTATAAGTAACAGGAAAAATCCAGATCTTATGACTGGAAAACAAGCCTAATATTGTGTACCTCAGGCCTCTGAAAACAAACTCTTGATAAATCTATGCATTAACTATTCCACGCATATGAAATGTATCATACCAGTTTCATAAAATGATAATATAACTCATTGGAGCACATATAGCAGCACATGTATAATTTCACAAAGCACGCTGTTTTCGTATTTTGCAGAAAAGTCTTGTTCATCATCCTAAAAAAAAAAAAAAAAAAAAAAAAAAAAAAAAAAAAAAAAAAAAAAAAAAAAAAAAAAAAAAAAAAAAAAAAAAAAAAAGGAAAAATGAAAGTGGTAAAACAACCAGAACCAACGTGGTAGGATTCCAGTCCAAGCTTACAATAGAAACAAAAATTCCCAAAATCACCATTTGTGATTCCATCCACTTCATAGTGACACAAGCGAGAGGGTGCGTCCAATCTTGAAATATTGGTCTTGAGAGATGGTGGTGGGGCTGGTGATGGAAATGAACCTATTGGTGATGATGATAATGATAATGTGATGGTTACAGTGAATGTGGCAGTAGAAGTGATGGTGGCAGTAGTGGTGGCGACACTATCTGGGGGAGGGACTCTACACTCTACCTTCTTCCCCTCTCGTTCTTGAGTGTTCCTCCGTACTTGGATCTAGTCCCAACCAGGTCTATAATTTCAGGGATACAGCTTGCGAATATTGCCTAAGTAGAGATGGAGCACAGAACTTTTAAGTAGCACCAACACACAAATCACACTGTTGCCAAATTTCATGCAAGAGTTTAGGCACACTTTCGCCGTGGTCAACATGGCTTTTGAGGGGCATACATTGGCTGTGTTGATATAAGAGAATGTATACAGAGCCACTATGTATGACCACCTCTCACTGCCCGTGCTCTGTTGACGGGAGCCGAGGCAAACTGCCGCTGGCCCCCTTTGCCCACGTTTGATTGCCTTAATATAGGTAGGAAAATACAAATGCCATCGAGGTTGATTTACGGGAGGACTAAGCTAATTGTTCATCCCATGCAACATGTGCCTAAACAGTCGCGGGTCCGGGAGTATAAAAAAGTTGATATTCTACTGGCTCTCTCCTAACTGATACCTCCGTCCATGTGAACGTTTGTACTCGCCGCCATACTTGGGCCTGTTGCCTACGATCTCGGTGATTTCTGGTATCCAGCTGGCAAACACAGCCTAGAGGAACCATAGCAGGCCAGTCAGACTTGGACCGGCATGGGTCAGGGGCTAGACTAGAGGGGCTAGGAGGGGTCTGGGTAGGAGAGATAGGGGAGCCTGGAAGGATTGTAGGCATTGATGAGGGGTTACAGAGGACTCTTTGGACCATACAAGTTAGCGGGCTCAACGACAGGGCTGATAGCACGACAGCTGGGGACCAGGTGGATTTGAGGGCTACAGGAAATGGTGGTCGGCGGGTATAAGGGTGGGAAAGTAGGGATATGGATTTCAAAGCTGTTACAGAAGAGACAGCTTTGCAAGGGTTTTGAAAGTATGATAGTTTGGAGCCAGGGTTTGGTCTAGGTCGAAGGACGGAGGTATATCAGAGAGGTGAGAAACGAGTAGGTCATAGGGCTGGACTATTACATGGAATCCAAGGATAGTGGTAGATGTGGAATACACAGTAAGGCTAACTGGAACCCAGCTAAAGGATGGGAATATCTTAATATGAACCAAAGAGCCTTTGTTATGAGATGGAAGGGAAAAACTAAACATAAATGATAAATTTTGTGATTCTAGGGAAAACAATTGAAGATCAAGGTTGGAAAGGGGTTGAATTTTCAGTAGTAAGATATGAAGCCAGTCTTAAGATTGGATGCCAAATAAATGGGTATACCTGAATTCAAATTCCTGATCACTGAGAGTCAAGTCAGGTCAGGAGGCTCTTGCATCTAAAAGGAATGACTACAGAGGCAGGAGAGGAAATGTTCTTTGAAGGATATTTAGAAACAAACAAGACAAAAAAAAAGGATTTACTACTTGGGTTGTTGGATGAAGAGCAGAAAATAAGGATAGGATCAAAGGTGGTACCCATGTCTATTGACTTTACTTTAGATGTGCTGAGATGGATGAATGGATGCTTTTGTATATGAATGACTAGGAGACTAACAAAAAGCAGGAAATTTACATGTCTTATAAATAGAAGAGTACCATAGTCAGTGAAATAAGAAAAAGTTACTATTTTGAGAGTTCTTGCCTGGAAAAGAAAGGAAGGAAATAGATGGACACAAGTAGGGATACAGAAAGATGACAATAAAAAGCACTGTGTATGTGTTACAAAAATGGAAACCAGAAGAGAAAACAGACATCAGAGGATGTAAGAGAATTTTCTAGAACAAAAGATGAAAGATTCAGCTTTCTATAAGGTCTGTAAGATTATGGGATTCTATACATTTTTTTTAAAACAGAGCTGCTGTACACGTATCCAGAGAGCATTAAAAAATGGGTGTAAAAAAATGAAACGTCTGTGTGTTTAGCAAAAGAAGCATTTTTTTAACAAAATATAGTGACAGCATCCCACATACAACTCAAAGTATGGTGTAAAGGTGAAAATGCAGTGATGATGTGGACGCATGGGTGCTTCTATGGAAGGGAGATTGGGAGGAAGAAGAGAAAGGTGAATAATTATAAGAACTCTTGGTAAATATTAAAAAATCCAAGAGTGATAGAAGTGAAAAAAAGGTGTAGGATGGTGAAACAGGGAAGGAGGATTTAGAGAGGATTGACTAGTGGTGTAACAGATAAGGAAGATTTTGAGAGGATAGGCTAGTGGTGCATCTCATAGCTGACTGTGGCAGTGGGAGGAACGTTACAGTGTGCTTCAGAGGAATGGGAACCAAGATGCGGTTGAGGGAAACAGACCAAACAAAGGATGTGGATTTGGGAGGATTTTAAAAATTTGGTATTAGGTTGAGGGAATGATAACTAAAGCATTATAAAAATAAATAGGGATGGACATAAAAGTGGGGGTATCATGCACATAACATGGAATATAAGTACTTCATACAATAAAATAATAGTTAGGAACAGACTTATTAACTTGTAAATTATATAATAATAATGAAGGATATTTATGGCTTGTGTAATGCTTAATGAAGTATTCAGAAAATTAATGAGCAACATCACTTTCAATCACATCTTGTCACATGAAGATACTTAAGATACTTAACAGGTTATCAAAACCATGTGAAAGTGTCTATGTATTTTATGACATTAAATGTGAAACATCATTAATAAGAATAATACAAATAAACAAAACAAATAACAAAAATATTACTGAGATATTAAGAATGTGTCATGATATGAAATTCCACAGGTCTGTTTACCTGAATGAAATGTCCCTAAATTATAGCAAATATTTGTTTTAGTATGCGTGAGTGTGTGTGTGTGTGTGTGTGTGTGTGTGTGTGTGTGTGTGTGTGTGTGTGTGTGTGTGTGTGTGTGTGTGTGTGTGTGTGTGTGTGTGTGAGTGTGATTATGTGAGTGTGTGTGTGTGTTTGAGTGCATGTGTGTGTGTTTGAGTGCATGTGTGTGTGCGTGTATGTGTATGTGTATGTGTATGTGTGTGTGTGTGTGTGTGTGTGTGTGTGTGCGTGTGTGTGTCTGTGTGCACATTCATGCATATGTACTTTACTGCAGGAAATTCTTCTTTGTCGTTTTATGTAAAATGGTCAAAACATTAAAAAAAAAGTAAAAACAAGAAAAAAAAATATGCTGAGGTATTATATTATATGACAGGAAGTCATGACAGTATGTTTAAGAAGTCTTTTATAAGAAAGATATACAGATATACACAAAAACAAAACATGTTTAACATAGAAAACAAACAACATAACATACAACATAAGGATTCAGGATAACAAACATGCTAGACAGATAACATAAAAAGGATATAATGTGCGGGATGTGAAGTGCAGTAACAAATAATCATGAGGATAGTGCGTTAAAAACTGGTCAAATCTTAATGCTGTTTTGGTTACATTTTAGGGATTTCACAACTATCTTTAATGTAACATCTCCATAATCATAACAACAAACAGAAACATGATGTACATATACATAAAGGAATATTCAGGACAACATAAAGTACATCATTGGTAAAGAGGATGCTCTGGATATGATGGAAGGAGGGAATCCCTGGGATAATATGGTTATCTGGGATATCTGGATGGGGATATTTTCTTTTCAGGAAACTTAAAACTAAGTTAAGGGTCAGATTACTGATAGTCTGGATAACATCAAGGATAACTTGGGCAACATCAAAGTTCATAAGAAAATCATCAAAGGATAGCGTTCGATGTCGATAACTTGGAGAATATCAAGGACTGCAGGAATATTATCAAGGATATTTGGACAATATTGAGGATGTCTGGGATAGCATCAAGGACGAATTTTGGTACATTTTTGAGGATACACGGAGGGGGGGGGGGGAATCTGTGGATGATGGGTAGAGACCATGCAGACCCTGCACATCATATATAGGATAAATGGGGCATGGAGGTATGACCACCACATACGTACACTAGACTATAACCATTGACTACAGGTACATAGTACAGGTAACAGGAGCTACACTTTCCACTCTAATTATACAACATTTGACGTCATAAGAGGTTGTGCACTTGTGCTCACATTTGTGTATTTGAAGTCATGTAATTCTAAATATATTGTGATATCTGTGTACAGGCCCTAATGCTTAGAATAAATCACAATTAATGCTGTATACTGCTAATGACCCAAAACTATGAAAATGAATACTAAATTTCATAATCATTGATAAATAAGTATGATTCTAAAATACCAGAAGTTGATGATATTACTGAAGCTCTAACATGTGTATAAAAAACAAGATATAAATGACTACAGTGGAAGATACCTCTGTACAATGTTATATTAGTTTTTATATTTTTTTTCTTAGGAATAGAGACTCTTTATCATATCTACATTTCCCTGATGACGTCATATGCAAATAACAGACAGGAATAACAACTAGTTAGGCACATGAGTCAAAGTGTACCAACTAGCAGCATACGCTTAAGTGTCAGCCACTTTGATATAAGTGCCATGGAGTCCTTTCACAGGACACTCCAACCAGGGATTCCTGCTAGGTAAACACATGGACTATTATAACAAATAGACAAGACACATAACCAGGGTGCCAACTGGCTGGACAAATGAATCAGGTAATAACTAGCTGGACATAGAGGCCAGGGTACCTGCTAGTTGGGATATGTAGACCACAGTTCTAGTGATGTGGACACAGGGACCAAAAATACCAACTAACAGGACATTTAGGCCTGAAAACCTCCTAGCTGGACACATTAACCATAGCATCAGCTAGCTAGGCACACAGAGGCCATGGCACCTTCTAGACTGATACATGGACAAGTACACCAACTAGCTGGAAACATGAACTAGCTCAAGTAGACACAGAGCAGGGTACCAACTGGCTGGAGACATGGACCAGGGGTACTAACCAGCTGAAGACTTGAATAATACTAGAAATTGGATTACTAGCACATACAATATAGAAAGCTATGTAGATGTACATCAAGGATCACATAAGAGGGTAGTGGATAGTAGTGTAATATGTCTGGCCACATAGAGAGAAGTTGTAGCAAATGTGGAAAGTTGTGTTTGGCCGTCTAGACAGGTTATGGATTGCATGATAGGGATCATCTTGCCTGAGATGGGAGAGTAATCTGATCAACTGAAAACCACAATTGAGTAGAGTATGAGATCTGATAAATCACACAAACTGCAGATGTGAATAGTGTCAGTGTTCGAAGTTGATACAGATGGTACATAGTACTGCACTAACTGGTGTAGTCAATTTCTATCCATCAATTTAATGATAGGAATAACATTTTAGAAGTGATGCTCCCTATCTGTGGTGTGTCTCTGAGGTAGTGTTTAGTATTTGCTTATCTGCTATAGAGCCAACTCATTGTCAATCCTCAGAAATACTGTACTACAAAAATAAAAACATCAAAACAGAAAGATCTATGACGTTCTCACAAAATAAAAAGGCAAAGAGGAAATAAGAAGAGAGAAGATATTGGCAGTGCAGTAATATGATATACAAAGAGGTATTTAAATTCATATTTTAGGAGATCTCAGAGGGGCCATATGCAATGCTGCAGTCCAAAGCCAAAGTGTGTTGAGATCTTAATGTGTAAATAGAGACACAAAATCTATTGGACATCTGAGAGGGAATTCTTACTTAAGTTTTAAAAATTCATGAAAATCACAAATATAAGAAAATATAAACAATGACACTAACTGAACCATGACACTGGACTGCAACACTGGGTACGTGCTAAATGCCTAGCTGAGTAATATGAAGACAGAAAGCTATTATCACTTTTGTCAGCAGAATGCTTCTGGAAGCATGCTCTACTTAAGAAGGACATACACTCTCACGGCATATACTGTCTGGTATAAAAACAGAAGGGATTATGACACTACTTGGAATTTCATAGGGAATTTCAGGGTCTCACAGGATTGTATCAAATAAAATATGTGTTTGTGTGTTCATATGTACATATGTTTGTGTGTATGCATGTACTCATAAATATGAACAGAAGACAATAGATATCAGTCATAGGTGTTTGTAAAGTTAATGTGACGTCCCTGTGACACTTTACCAGGCTGTTGTGTTAGGGGCTTGTTAGACCTCACAGAGACAGTATTAAAGCTCACATGAAGATCTTTCTTCATTGTAACACTGGTTAAGAGCTCATATCAAGACACATTCTGTTTCTTTAACAAATTAATAACTTATTTGAAGACCATAGGGAACTGTTGTTTTGTATATATAAAATGAATAACTGATAATCAACTTGTCCAGGAAAACCCATATGGCTGCAGACCTGTCACCCCTTAGAGGTAAGAACATACCTCCCATCAAGTAAGGCATTCCTCTTGAGAAAAAACTTTGCATCATGGCAGTTTCCTCTCTGACTACCTAAACATATTGTCAGATCTTTCAGAGTGGATGAACTGATCATGATCCTAGTAATTCCTCTGAAGTAACAACCTTGGCATCATATCAACCATCATTGAGAATTGATATTCTTAACTTGATGTAAGATATCCCCATTAGCTGCTACAGCATATCATGTCAGTCATCATTAAAAGGTGATTAACTTTTAAAATGATACTGACTATGCCATAGTGAAAATCTACTAAGATTCATCTAAGGCATCAGTATTTTAAACTATCCTAAGTATTTACTTTCTGTATTACTCAATCAATCTTTCAGTATTTAATCAGCAAATGCTGGTGTTATCTCTAGAATCTGTATATTATTTCAGAAGTTATTGTGATTTCCTCTGATGGTTCACATGACCTGGGGTGACAAAGGTTGGACAGCCTATACCCTAATCCTTTACCTTAAACAAGCTCAGTAATGTGGACATTGCTATAAACAAGTGTTTTTAATAATCATTAAAATCATGTAAAGCTGAATAAGAAGCATAAGTATTATTGTATCATCACATCAGGCCCAATCAAATTTTCTTTTTAACTTTAACAAGAGCCAGCGAGTTCTGTACGCCCATATTACTGTAGTGTAGGAATGTAAGCAACGGACACTCCACCTCCAAGCTGGTCTTTAGTGGGGCAACTGTGGTAATTAAAAACCAGGCACGGCCATGGTCAGGAGACCCTTAATGAGTGTGTTGTCCATGGCTATGTACAGGGTATACCTGGTCTACAGAAGAGGCCTCAGGTCAGGTACAGGGGCAGGGGTACACTAAGAACTTTAAGGGGTCCCACACTTACATGTACAGTATGTCTCTGCATGTGTCAGATGTTTAGTGTTAATGTAGAGTATGTAAAGAAGGATTGCCAAATCCTACAAGGTGTGTCTGGGAGGCTAAAAATAAAGTCCCTAATGGCAAATTGGACCAAAGGATTATGTATAATATTTTCCATGTCTGGTCAAATTTACAGGGAAGAGTAAAGACCCATGCCACAGGTGAGGATTTTGGTAAGAGTATAAGTGTTACAAGAAATATCAGAAGAGGAAAAGAAGACGTAGGCAAGAGGAAGAACAAGCAGGGAGAGTCAGGAACTATGTGTGTTGTGCAATGCAGGATGAATTTAGGTTCTATGATGTACAAGGTAAGGAGATATCAACTAAGGAGGTTGTTCTTTCAGAAAATATACAGTCTCAAAAACTTGAGATGAAATTACTTAAGTGACTGATCTGAGATGATATGCGTATATACTAAATTAAATGGAAGGACAAATGAACATCTGATGTAAAACAAAAGCAAACAAAACAAATATAAATACTGAAATAAAAACATC
>BOPN01000649.1:255453-257953 GCA_017312705.2 Penaeus japonicus
TCCACATCTGGCTACATGGGAATTGGCAGTGAAACACGATTTTGTTCTTTTAAAAGAAAGTTTAAAAGACTTTCCATGGCTCTAGGAGAAAATAAAGAAGTGGAAAACAAAGAGGAAAATAAACAACTGGTTGGTTCTCATGCCTCAACACCTGAGGCAGTCATCAAAACCCAGAAGAGCTTTAATTACAAAAAAATTATAGGACAAGTTTAACATACTAGATGATGGATTGAGAGGTTCTAGACTGACTTCTAGGGTCAGCTAAGGGCAAGACAAGGAGGGCAAATAGTTGGTGCAGGTGAGTGAAGGACACAACATGCTGTATGTCTTGGGCAATCTGGGCGGCTGTGGAAACCCCAGTCAGGCGGGAGAGTTGTGACCGGCCCCTAGCACCTCACTAGTGCCGATGGAGGCTTTCATATGTGCACCCTCACCCGCCTGCACTGCCCACCCACTGCTGTCAAGGTAACATTCGGATCTACAGTATGTTCGCATTGCTTGCATTTGCCATGATACACCTATGCATGCCAGGAAGCTGTCAAGCATATAGTAAGAGCTTCTGTAATAATAATGCCAGGCTTTGTAATAATGGCAGCAGCAAGTCATCATCATCCCCCACTGATTCTGCTGACAAGATGTTCACTGTGGGTGGTGTGGGCAAGGTCGGCATGAGCAGCATGAGGTGGGTGGGCAGGGGATGTCTGGGCAAGGTAGGTGGAGCCAGGCAACAAGCACAAGGCTGGCTCAAACAGTGAGGAAGGAGCAAGGCATGGTGGTACTGGCTGACAGACAAGCGGCAACACAGAGAGAGATATATAGGCCATGTTGCCACGTTTGAAAATCAGTCTTACAAGAGAAATCTGGCAACCATGTTTAGATAGTCAAAATAATCTTAAATTCTGATATATAAATATTTACAAAAATATCATTTAAAGAATATACTTCAAAATACCATTCAAAGAATAGAAATACCTATGGCTTGATCCCTATATATTAAGGGGCCTAAGCATTTTTCTTTCTTTTTTTAGTGTGCATGTGTGTGTTATCCTTCATAAAAAGTGGCACACACAGGTGTGGTGTTAGTGTGGTTGTGGAAGGAGAGAGCTGCCCTCATATCTTGCCATCTCTTTACAATCCAGAGACTGAGGTCAGTAGAAAGGATGTCAGGGTGGCATCTGATTCTGCCATCCACCTAAACTATGATTAAAGCCATCCCTCCTACCTAGGGGAGGGTTGGTTGTGTATGGCTGGGCAGCAGAAATATCAGCTGCCACACCCAACCCATCCACTACCTGTAGCAAAGGTTGTAAGAGAGACAACAATAGTGAGAGTACCAGTAACACATACTGCTCCACCCTTCCCCTATTCCTGCTGAATCCACAAACTGCACCACTAAGTGGCAACAGCTGAGAATGAAGCAGGGCTAGCGGTTGCGGAAGCTAAGCTGTTAGTGTTCAGGTGCGGCCAAGGTGTTGTGTAAGTGTGACACAGACAGGCACTGTGTGGCAGCCACGCCAATACCAGCGTGCAGAAAGAAATGGCAGTATTGACAGTGCATGTCCAAGCTGGTAGTTACTCGGTCCTCACAAGCCACAGGGGAATCACCTGTCGGTGTTGCATGCGTCATGTGGGTTGGCCACATTCCCACATGTACACTTGGTGCATAATCCACCACTACCCATAATAACTTCTATTAATTGATCATTTATTTATCTGACTGTCTCTCCAAAATTAAATCTCGCCTATATATAACAATGACTCAAGTCTAGATTCTTCTAAAGCTTCAAAGACAACAAGCCCACCCGTACAATGCTCGAATAGACTTGAGTAACAAATCTCATGTATACGCACACACATCAGGATGGTGTTTGGGGATGGGATGGGGGAAGGAAAGAAACCACACAGGCGGTGGATATGGAGCAGTAGGGTGAACAGTTTGTTAAAAGATAGAGAGATTATGAAAAATAACAAAGAGGAAAATCAACACTTAGGTGACTACAACCATGAGAAGTAAGATTTTCAATAACTGATTAGAAAAGGTCTATAGGCCATCAAAGGAGTAACAGTGAAAAAAGAATTGCCTTGGAATGGGGCTTTTAGAACAAAAAAAGAAAAGAAAAATAAACTGAAAGGGGAATATTGATGGAAAGTAATGAGTAATAAATGTTTTTAGGAAACTTAATGAAAACACATAAGCAATGATATAATATGACATGGTGAACCAGTGATCAAATTAACCCTATCCTGAGCAGAACAGAAATCAAAAGAGACACAGATCTATTCTATGTAACATGTCAAAGGAAGATACAACAATTAACTGGATGACATATGCTGATTCTTGATCTTACAGAAATTAAAAGTAGGAATGAGAAATTTAAGCTTAGTAACACAACACACAATGGATATCATAGAGCCATAAGGATCATGTTATATGATTTGAAGGGGTCATAAGAGTAAGCTTCTGATGATGTAAGAACTTCTAACAGTTATTTTGAAGGAG
>BOPN01000649.1:262953-277953 GCA_017312705.2 Penaeus japonicus
TACACCAATGTAAATTGTATACGTTATCATCTTAATGTGTTGACCTTGATAACATGAAAGTTAATAAGATATCTTGAAAATAAGTTACTCAAAATGACATCCATTTGTTCTTTAAATTAGTATAATATCTAAATACCTACAATTGTAGGAATAAGATAGCTAATAACATAAATCTTTGCACAATCTGTTCTTGCCCAAGAAAAACCTTATTTTCTGATACAAAATGAATTGTATATCTATCTCTTATGATTCAATAGGTGACTGCACCCCATAAAATAAATATGAACTCACTATTCTTCTGATCCTGTGAAAAGAAGAATTATCATACTCACCTTCACCATAGTACAATATATAAATACACATAAGTATTATCAAACAGAATAAGTCTGACATCAATACTGCCAAACATTATTCCTTTTATCACTGGTAGTAAGTCACACAATTCGGTTTTTAAATTACAAAAATGTTGCAAATTATAAACTGCATAGTGCATCTTACCAAGTCAGTAGAATACACATTAATGCAGGACGGCCTGGTGCAACAACATAAACAATATCTTTCTGAGAGTGTGTGTGTTGTTCCACATGAATTTCTTCTGAGTGCATTCACACT
Source organism: Penaeus japonicus (assembly GCA_017312705.2). Taxonomy (NCBI): domain Eukaryota; kingdom Metazoa; phylum Arthropoda; class Malacostraca; order Decapoda; family Penaeidae; genus Penaeus; species Penaeus japonicus. Next base: position 263,566 of record BOPN01000649.1, read on the forward strand.
TACATTACAGATTATTTCGATCTTTTATGGCCTTGGTGGATGAGGAGTATTATTAAGAGGTTTTATTTTAATCTGCCTTTGTGTTTCTGCCCTTTTTGTTATTTGACTATCTTCCTGTTTTCAAGCACTTTCTCATTCCTACATATTTTTGCCTATCTAGTCTTTCTCCCTTTGCAAGGAGAAAAACTAGATGGAGAAATTTTCAACTTTACCATTTCAAAGTTATTTGCTTTGTTTGTTTCCTCAGTTCCCTTGGGAGTGGTTGAGGCTGGCTGCAATGTGATGCACTCATGAGATACTTAAATGACCAGCATGGTTCCCCATCTCTGTACAAGTTGAGTGGCAGGGTTACTCCCAAACCAGAGTAACAATAATCAAATGCTCACAAGAAGAGCAATGGTTTGCTTGGTCAGTGGCCTACAAGATTAGAGCCTTTAAAAATACAAGAAATTGCCACTGCCAACTGGAGTTGCAGCTTGCTTGCAGGGATCGGGCAAGGCAGAGCTCAGGCCTTGCATAAACATGGCTATATCAAGATTAGGAAAATATCGACAACAAAAAGATATGGCTTGCCCTGGGCCAGGCATCTCACATCTATGCTGTGTTTAAGCCAGTTTCCCTCTTCTTCTCCCTCCTCTATGGATGGAATGGGTTCTAAAAGGTGGTTCAATGAAGTTTCAATATGCTTCAATATGGTAAATTTGTCTATTGGTCATTTGGTCAATCTTTTTTATGAGACATGGTAGAGAATATCATAGGAGGGCACATGCTGAGGGCAATTTCTAAATACCAATCATGTTGGGTTACCTTTCAGCCAGGCAACCACACCCTGCAAAATGTTTCACTAATGCAAAATTTGGGCTATTCAATTCCATCACTTATCAAGACTTTGAGTTAGATGTGATAAAAGACTTGATATAAATCTGTCCTTTCTCACTGCAGACATGAATAAATGAATGACATTCAACAATTCCAACTTGCCCTCCTTTGAAACATATTTGTGCAAAGTAACTGACCTAGGGAACTTCAATGTCTTGCAAAAAAACAACTGTGGTCTAACAGTGCAGTGAGGGTGCAAACGGTTACATTACTTCATCTGATTTCAAGGCTGTGACAGTTTTTTAAATTCTTCACTTTGATTCTCCAAGCAAAATACTGTGCATGGCATATTGGCAGTTTTGTTTCTAGTTCATGTGATTTTTCCTATAACTGTTGCAACACTGATGTCCACGTCAAGGTAGTGTTTTGCCATGCCTCTCCAAAATTGCCAAGGTTCTGTCTTCGCTTTATTGTTGTTCCTCTCCTCAGGTGGAGTCATTTCTTATCATTACAAGTCTCTGTGGGCTGACTGCTTTTGAGTCAATTTTTTGTTGTAGGTGATCACTAAGGGTGCTCTCCAGCTGCTAGAGGTGAGACTACACATTATATACTCCCTTAATATGTTATGTGCAGTATATGGGTGCTTCTTTTGCTACCTTCTCTTCTTTTACAGTTGTTATATCAGGCTTTTTCATCAGACCCCAAGGATTGAGAAAGAGGAGTGTGACAGATGGTTATCTCTATATCTCCATCCATACAGGTTATACAGTTATCTCTAGCCCCTCATGTAACAATGTCCCCTCTTGTTTTTCAGCATTAGAATCTAACTTGTTACTCCAGAATAACATGGGCAAGGAGGGGAAGGTAGAAGTGACAAGGGAGAATATACATGTGGAATGCCTTGGTTTCCACTGTCCTGGTAAGACCTATTATACAGCTTCATTTGGATAACATTTCACTAAGGTGAATTTTTTCTTCATTTGTGTCCTTCACTCAGACATGCAGGGCCTTTGTGTCAGACCTCTATGAATAGAGAAAGAGTTCTCCATCCTGTAGACTCCTCATTGTAGAGGTTAAAAAATTACTTAATCAGTAATTTTTTTTCTTTACCTTAGCTATATCAATGTGCTAATTATAAAACACTGTGTTCACAAGATATTCACAGAAACAAGATACATTGCAACTGCACTGCATTACAATATTCATCTTTTCTATTATCAGACATCAGGTACATATGCTACAGTCCTCTCATTGGTATGGGTATATAAAGTTCAGGTAAATTGCTTTGAATGTCATGGAATATCTTCATCAATAAAAACCAATATGATTTAATTTATTTCATAATGAATGACCTGAGGTAATATGTATACACCTACCCATAAGAATAAATTGTGTATATTTACCATATATTTCAAACTTAACCATCAATAAACAACTTTGCCTATAAAGGCACAGAAACCAAAGATATGCAAAGATGCAAAGCAGAGATACCTGCTTAGCCTTTTATTGTAAATACTTATAGTAGAGTGAAAAAACAAAACAACTCTTGCAAAAGAAAAGAGGCCATGTGCCACAAAGACAAAATATCAGATCTCTGAATGACTACAGGATTGGTAAAGAGTTATCTTTTAAAATTTAATTACCATTAACCCATTCCCGACGGGGGATTTCTAGCCTAGAATGTCCAAATGCCGGGGCTTTCGAATTATTAGGCCTAAATTAAATGAATAGCTGGCACAATACTGTGCCGCCCGGCAACTGGGCTTTTGAATGCGCGGTACACATGCTGTACCACCCGTCCTGTGTGGGTTAATCAGATAACTCTCATAGTAGCCATTGTCCCATAACAAAAGGAAATAGATTCAAATGAAGACTTCCATGCAGCAGACATGTATTTACCAGGTGGATGATACCGGCGCCGGTGAGCCACACAGCAATGAAGATAGAGCACAGCTGCGCCAGCCGGATGCTGGACGATGTCTTGAGGACGTTCAGGTACTGCAGGATATCCGGGACTGACATCAGGCGGAGGGCGCGAAGGAACCGCAACCCTGAAAGAAGACACATTTTCAGTCTGTGTTCCTCTGTCATCAACCATAGTGATTTACTGATTAATACCCTGCACAAAACATTTCAAGGAGATTTCAAGGAATATTAGCTATTTTGACTAAAAAAAACAACTGAGTAATAGAAAATATATCACTATAGGAGAGCCAAACATATATAACTACTGATTTATCAAAACAAACGCCTAAATGACCTAGGATTCTTGCAAATTCCCTCACGGTGTGAAAGTCTAAAATTTAAATAGAAAATGTTTCATGTTTTATAGCAATCTATTATTCTTTATGGCCATAGTCTTTAGTCTGTACTTACCTTAATCAACTTGGTCCAATTATCCTTGATTGTGATGCTAAATTTACATTCTCATTGCTAACATTCTTGTCATTATACCTTCTCAACACTGAAGGTTCAGCTATTGACCAATAACTAATTTTCTTCATCACTACATCATATTGACAATTTATGAAAAATCATTGCACCCTTAATACTTGTCACTGTATATATAAAATGTAAACATCACATGACTGGCCATGGCACTTGAGAATTTAATTTAAGATAAATATGCAAGATGTTTTTAGTATCAAAAGCTATAGAGCAAAGTATCAAAGAGTTTACTATTACCATATATAAATAACATAAAAACATACAGCATATACATGAATACAGTAATCCCTTTTACTGACCAACATATATGAACATATACAAACACACTTTACAAATACCTTTCCACACTCTCAGCAGTATACCAAAATTAACCTAACTCTCACATGATGCTTACCTATCCAGGTTCTGTTGAGATATATGCTGACGAATGAGGGCGGGATGGTGAAGTAGTCGACAAAGGAATACATCTCCAGCATGAACCATAGTTTATCACTCGCCGCTATAAACTGAAAGAAAAATAATGTGTTACTTTGACATGAACCATAGTTTATCACTCGCCGCTATAAACTGAAAGAAAAATAACATGTTACTTTGACAGAGAATATGTTGTGTTACTAAAGAGAATACATGGGTCTGGAGTGATATTTTGAAAGGAAAATTGGTTACGTTGACAAGGAATATCCATTATTATAAAGGAGAGTGTATGGGCCTGGAGTAATCTTTTAAAGGATAATTTAGAAGAGATTAAACAGAATGACAAGAGAATGTATGGCTGCCTGGCAATGGGTTAGGGTAAGTGGAAAAATTGGTGTCTCTAAACTCTATAGAATACTGCAAACATTCTCAATTATGGTTTCTGAAATAAATTAGAGTATATATATATGTATAAAGTTTGTTCTACAAGGTTCTGTCCAACAATGTAGCACTTTAAGTTAATTCAAATGCACCCAGAGAGAATTTAATCCCAAGACTAATTATCTCATCTCCTTCACTCTCAAAGAATGTAAACTGCTTTTATCTTTGTTGAAGAATAAAAAGAAAGAAAGAAAGAAAGAAAAATCCTAGGGCATAATTAAAGATGCTGGTTTAAATACTGAATGTAGAGTATATCAACACAATATGGCTGAAAGTGACATATAATTTCATAGGAAAATAGTAAAAATGCAATTCAGTGGGCCATCCAAAGATTATAATTTGAAAAAAAGATAATCAACTAACACTGAACAATAATCCTAAAATTTACAAAATGAGAGACAGATAGATAAAATTCTGTCATAAAGGAGCATATCATAGATTACATGTAATCTGCCAATTTTTAATAATGAAACAGATATTCTAATCAAATGTAAATTAATCATAATGATACATACAGTACACATTACTTGTACTGTGCATCATCCTCTACTAATTATACCCTACAGAAATATGCTTCCTCAAAACCTTTAACAAAGTCATATCTCATGAAGGAAAATTTTCAATTAGCTAAATTCACATCCTGCCTATTTTTGTAAGTTAAAAGCCTCTTGTTAGCTACATTGCTTTTCATGTTTGTGATGCTATTCATTCAGAAAATATCTGCCCCTATTCTTCTGCTGTCTCATCAGATTTCAAGTCTTTCTTCCTTGCTTTTCGCCCTCTTAGATGATACCAACTATCCCTTTTTATTTCGGTTTATTTCAATGCGTATCTTTTCTTTACTTCTAACTTTCTAACTTTCGTTTCATTTCTACCACGAACGTTTATTCTTGTTCTATTTAAAAATCAAACTTGTTTTTGTCTGTACTTAAATTCTCTTCTATTTAACATTCCCATTAACCTATGGTCTTGACAAGTTGGTGATGACTGATGACAGGTTGACAGGTTAGTGATGGATCACAGTGCCAGATCCAAGGGGTGACACCCTCCCCCCCTCCTCCCTTAGAGTGACAAATATACCCTAAAACGTAGAAATATGTCAATAATTTAGATCAATATAATTACATTTTGCTCAAAAATTATTAGAAAATGCCTCTGATATCTTAGTAATCACCCCTGGGGTAGCGACACCTCCCCCTAACCTAAGTCTGGGGGAGATTACACCCCCCCCCCCCTTTTGGATCCGCCACTGATGATTCATGACAGGTTCAGAGATCAGAGATTGGCGATGATAAACGATAGCTGATGGGTTAATAATCATAATTATTAGAAATACAACGATGTTATTTGGACATGTTGCTTATAATTAATCCCTTCCTACCTCACCTTCCCCTTCTCTATATATTCCCTACTCTTCCATTTTTCAAATATTCCAAAGCCTTTCATTTTCCCTCTCTTTGATCATCACCATAACCATCTTCAGATAACATGCAACGCAGCTTCTGTTACGATTTTCATCAGCTTACTGAAAGAGAGTTTTCTAAGTCATGAAGGGAGAGGGAACTACAGCAATATTACGAATAAACGAAACACACTGCCTTTGGCTTCTAACAGCATTACAAGCTCCCTTTAATATCTTGAGAAATCGTCACAGATGATTTATACTTCCTTACTATCTTCAAGAGGAAAGTTTCTCTCATTTCTTAGAAGTATAAAGACTAAATAAAGACTAAATCATGATTATCTAATACTGTGTCATTTCATTTAAATAAACTTGTTAAACGTAACATGAATTACGTTTGCAATAAAAATAAAAATAGGTTTAGGGAACCCAAAGGATTTTTTTTACCTTTTTATGAAACTGAGCGATTAAGTAGATATAGTAGCTTTTACAAAATGTTCTTAATCTGAAGAAATACGACATTTTGAATTTAAAAATAAAATCGTACTTTCTTTTTTCGTAGGGGGGGGGGATAATATCGAACAACGCATCTCCTATTCATAGTTATAATCAAAAGCTGTTTTTTTATTGTCATGGTAATAGACCTATCTACGTTTTTATCAGATGTTTTATACCGAACCAATTGTCTTACGTGAACGCCCTTTCAGGAATCAGTTTCGGGTATTTTGAGGCGATTTTTATAAATAAGAATAAATAAGCAAGTTTATAATGCCTCAGTGCCTTATCTTTAACATTTCAATTTTTACAGATTTAGGTATACTGCCGTTGCTACACGCATGAAACAACACCGATTATATTCAATTATCTCAAATTACATGAAGAAATTATCCAGTGATACAACAAGGGCAGAGTTCATGAGAAATAATATAGATTTCTTTCTAATAGCTCTAAAATAGAGTGAAATAATGAAGTAATATTGAGTAATGGTTGTTTTCTAAATGTTTTATATAATTAACACAAGGAAAACGTATTCAAAAGACATGACACAAACCACGAGATTTCCAAGAAACCGTAATTAGTTCCGTAAGTCGCAAGCTTTTCAAATGAATGCGTTTTCTTTCCACAATTTGGCCAATATATATTTCACAACATTTTATTTGACTATTGTAGATAAAGCCAACAACAAAATATTTGCTTCCATAATTATTTTGTGAGAGGGTACATGGATTTACGCATAATTAATAAAGTCTCTTTTTGGATGTTACACTATATGAGTGGAGATGAGGGTCCCATGATGAAAAGGGCGCAATATTTCCCGCCCAACGAATTTATTTGGGTATGGGCGAAAGAAAAGTGTTCCCCGCAAGAAATTTTAAAAATCGGGTTGAACGTGCAAAGTTAATTTCCGCCCTAAATAGCTCATATACCAATTATTGTGATACGCTCCTTCCTTCATGATTTCCACATATCCGTGTTCCTTTTCAATTACCTTAAACTATTAATGTACTATGCTATTTCAATATAACAATCTTCAAGCATTTTGAGTATATGACTACTAAAAAGGGGGAAAATGTCCACCTGGGCAAAGCAAGAGGGGCCGAGGGGATAACATAGTCCTTTTTACCACGGAATCTTCACACTAATAATGGAATGCTTTATTTTTGTTCGCCGTTTACGACCAGACAAGACAGAGAAATGGGTTATTTCAAACAGCTGGCGTCGTGGGGGTATCTAGAACAATAGTAGAGCTATCAAACTTCATCAGATGATTCTTCAGTAACGTAGGTATTTTTGTAGCATATTAGTAAAAGTGGGGGGAAATATGGAAAATCGTTCATTGGAATCCTTAACATGTATACGTTGGGAAAGGAAAAGACTGAATTGAGGGACTAAATATCAATTTTAGTTTGGTTTGGTGCCTTGTCTCTTCTCTGAACACATCGTAAAACTTGTATGACTGGACCTTTGCTCATATCAATTGAGTAGACCTCGTATATGGGAAAATATAAACCGTTTACTGTTAGACTGAGAATGATTGGCTTTGTTTTGTTCTCATTTTCTTTGGTCCCTGACTTGAATTGAAGGTCCAGTTCAATTAACAGTTTACAAATTTCAAAATCCATATGAGTCAGCAGACAATATCCATTTTTTTTGGTTTATCCACCCTTTATGATTTACGATGATTGAAAAACATTGATTAGTGATAAAAAAAGGTCGCGAGTAGCGACATTCAAATGACAATTCGTATTGATAATACAGGTGACAATAATCGATATCTCTAGATTTCGTGACTGGCGACTTTTATCAATACGAAACGGCTATCGTGATTGCCCCGCGAAACAAGGTCATTCTCAAAATCTTCGCAATTCAACTTAAAGAGATCTACTCTCAACCCAAGACCAGACGGTAAAAAGAGGTTTCAATTAGTGCGATGGTCACAAAAAAACGACTCCATGTTTCATTTTTTTCTCGCTATATCCTTATTTTTTCTGACTTTTGTGTCATCTTTCTCTCCCCTTCCCCTCTCCTTCTCTAATCCTCCTAATCTCTACCTTTTCTATTCCTACCTACCTATCACCCTTTGTCTGCCTCTCCCTTTCTCTGTCCCTCTACTACTCTCTTTTTAATTTCTCTCTCCACTCCTTCCCCTCGCCATCTCTTCTTCTCTCCCTCTTCCACCCCTCTTTCGCCCTCTATCTCCTTTATCTTTATCGCCCCCTTTCCTCATAATCACGGTGTGAAATATAACACTCGTTCTCACCCACGCTCTCTGTGACACCTTGCAGGCCTATATCCTTATCACACGTACACCTTTAACGGCCCTATTCTCGTCACGGCGATCGTTAAAAGACCGATAAATGAAGGCGAGGCAGCACGCGGGTTATGACGTCCGGCTCACATCAGGGTAACCCCCCCTCCCCCTTCTCCCTCTCTCTACCCCGTGACTAAAACGGTGCAACTTGTCACGACGAAACAACGCCGAATTGGACGGTTGGACATTCGAAGGCAGTGATACCGGAGGGCCGCAAGAACGCCACGATTTGCCGAGGCTTGCAGCTAAAGTGGCGGCGCCCGGGGCGATGAGAGCCTCTCCTGGCAGGAATTAACAGGCAGTGATCATGAAATCGAGGAAGGATGGGGGGGCATAAAAGGAGAGTTGGGACGTGGAAGCGATTCATAAGCAAACGCTGTTAGGACGGAGAGTGAGATCGGACGCGGATCGTAAAGAGAGGATGTAACCGTGCGTGTTATGAGAGATAGAGATTGCAGATATAAATTAGCAAGACGTTTCAATTTTCCCCTATTGTCTGAGCCAACTCTAATTTGGGAGAGGGCCAGTAAAAGTCACACAAAACATGAATTCCAACAATTTCACAGATGTCTTCGGTTCTAATTAAATGCCGTAGGATTTTTTTTTTTAAATCTTGCACATGTAAATTACGTAAGTCGATCTTTCAATAACACATTAATTAACAGTTACACTAATGAAAGTACATTTTCCATAAGTTGTAATCTTAATCGCCTCCTCCCTGTTTCCATTAAAACTTGAGACTAAACTATGCAAATCAAACTTTATCGACGACGGTAAAATACTTAAAAGTTTTCCCTCCGCGAGATCAGACAATTACTATCATAACGACAGGGGCAAACTATCACTAATATTTACTAATATTGATCCTGATTTATTACCAACAAGTAAAACTGATGAGTAATTACTGCAATTTTAAGTTACGTGCCTCATTATGGGTATGCAATTTATACAGAGTAAATCTTTTAACTTTCCTGATTAAGTGTCAGCTAACCGTTTGTTGACTAAAACCGATTTGAAATAAGATAATGTAATTTGCCTACCTTCAGAATATAACACGATGGCTTCATAACTCAATTTTTTCATAGCCTTTCATGTGGTTCGTATAATGCCACTATAACCCATTTGAAAATAAAATAAAGTTGTCTTTCTCTACCTGTCCCTATCTATCTTTTTTCAATCAAACTTTCGTACAGTCAAGAGAATGTGACTACGTGTAAATGTAATCATCTGTACTAATCTACATCCCTATAGAATTGATGGAATTCAGAATTACATAATTTCATCTCGTAGCCTAACAACCTCTCAGACGGTGACATATGTGTGGTGGAGTCTCATGGGAATGGCAATTTTCTTATGTGGGGAAAAATATGCAAATGTGAGCAAGAAAGAAAACTATGGTTAATTTTCTACTGTGAATTATTCCATCATAGCTAGGAATAAATTTCAACAACATAGAGGGCAGAAATGATAAATTTCAGCAAGGTAAATGTAAGTCAGTAACTTCGGAATATTCATGAAGTAACAGTTTATCTTGGGGTATTTTTAGATGTGTAGAACAGTAAAAGAAAAAATATATATATTTGACAACACCGACATAAAGAAATCCCACGGTGGGAAAGCGGGTATACTTACACGTATAAAAAAGTAGACCATAAAAAATATATTAAAGGCTAAGTCTATTTGTTGTGTTGTGTTCGCGCTCCACGGCTGGCAGTGTTCCACGCCGTCCCTGTGGAAAAAGGAAAAGAATTACAAAATGGAATAACACCTTTAGCCCGCGCTCTCTGGCCATTGTCAGAGCAGCCTAACTTCCATCCGTTTTCTATGCAATAATCTTCAAAATGTGACGTTGAATAAACATCTATTTTTCATTCTATATTCATCTTTAAGTCTGAATAGGTCTCTTTATCTCAAATTCTAATTTTAAAAAACTGAAGACTGATAATTAAAAACTGAAGAGATTATTAGGTTAATATGGAAGACAGTTAGTAATATGGGAGTAAGTGCCTTACAAATGTTAATTTCCATGTGTCACTCTGATTATTTGCGTAGAAAACAGGAAGCACATGCACTTCCGAACTAATGCATACACTATTTAAGAATAAAAGCGAAAATGGGGGGAAAACTATGTCTCATCCTACAATCTAAGACTCGCTACCCTAAAGAATATTAATGTAAACGGCAGCAGCGGAACGGCATCCAGTGCCTAGAGTGCAGGGGAACGGCGGTGCCCTACGAGTCGCACCACCTCTGGCGAGGATCTCCCGAGTGGGCACTCAGGGGCGGCAGCGTTATGATAGGTGGAGCTTGGAGGATTATCAGGGAAGGGACGTTGGTGATTGTGGGCTTAGAGATCTCACGACGCCTTGCACAGACTGAGGGAAAGACACTTCCTTCTTTCTCTCTTTTGCCGTAGTCTCTCCTTTGCACACAATCCCAAACCGTTTGCGCGCCTACATCTTTATGGTATGGATTTTACACACGCACACACAAACACACACGTGTGTGTGTGTGTGTGTGTGTGTGTGTGTGTGTGTGTGTGTGTGTGTGTGTGTGTGTGTGTGTGTGTGTGTGTGTGTGTGTGTGTGTGTGTTTGTGTGTGTGTGCATGGGTGTGTGTGTGTGTGTGCATGGGGGTGTGCACATGTGTGTCTGTCTCTCTGCCTGTGTATATGCATGTCCCAATGTATGTGTTTATGTACATTTGTATGTACATATGTATATATGTATATATGTATGTATGTACATATGTATGTATGTATATATGTATGTATGTATGTATGTATGTATGTATGTATGTATGTATATATGTATGTATATATGTATGTATATATGTATGTATATATGTATGTATGTATGTATGTATGTATGTATGTATGTATGTATGCACGTACGTACGTACGTATGTATGTGTGTTTGAGGGTGCCTGTATGCATACGTGCTCAAGTGCGCGCTAGAAAAAAAATGACTGGAGAAGACATGTGTCTGGGAAGCTTAGAAGCAGCAAATTGTTTTTGTGATTAGCCTTAAATGAATGACTTATTTAACTAGAGCATACTTACGTGGAGCTGCGAGATAAATATGAAAGGAAACCACAGTTGACGAAGAAACAAGACCTAAGGAATAGTCCTTGTGTGTGACCCAACTCCTCAACAGCACTAAAGGGGATTCCACAAACCCCATTCCTTGACAACATACATCGTTATACCTTCTACCACTAGACCATCTGATTCCACTGTGGTTACGTGGACACGAGTCTTCCTTTGGGCTATTTAGACTAAATCTTCATTAGGTTGTGTAACAGTAAAGCATCTGAGAGTGTAGACCCCAACGTCACAGAATTATTGCGGATACCTAGACTTCCTAGACTGATCCTACCCGTAAATTAGAGAACGACACAAACCAACCAATAGCCACATGAACCATAGCACTATATGGTAGCCCGAGTTCGAAGCAGACGAAGTGGTATCATTCAACCACTTGTGATGAAAGTGGATGTCCAAGTGAAATGCAGCCGATTCGTATCAAACATAGTGGCCGCCCAACCGAAGTAAACGATGCTAGCCCCTGGTGTATTATGCAAGATCACGATGAATAATGCCCGATCCATAATCGAAGAGAATGCAATCTTCGCCAAGGGTTCCTGCAGCTGGTCCGCGACTGAAGAGAACTGATTCTTGGTGGACGCACAAGGCAACGCGATGACTTTCCGGTTGCTTTTGGGTTGAGCGTAACTACTGTACTGTTACAGGCGCACATGCTCGCCTTCCAGACAGAAGCATACACTTACCGTGACTTTAGAAGATGTTCCCGAATGAGCGCTTATTCATCGTCTTTATCACGAGAGAACTATTTACAACCACAAACAAGTGTATAGCGTTACACTCCTAGGACTTACAACAAGCCATGTGGTGCTGAGGATAACCAAACCTATATCCACACTCAGTAATGATGTGTTCAGACTTTTGCAACTCACGGAAAAAGGACAAATGAACCACTGAGGAAAATCGTTATTGGTGTATACACGCAAACTCGGTAGAAATTTGCACATAAAGCCAGATTTACTTGCTTAATTATCATCCCTTATTTATCCACTCGCATCACGAAGCAACAAAAATTGTCTTGCGTATCGGTTAACTGCAACAAAAGAGTCTCGTGCGAATTGCCAGCTGCTGACCAGCCAAAATGAAGCGCCAAATTTCCATTTTCCACTTCAACCACCATCAATAAACAGCTCGCTTCGTATATTCAAAGTGACCTAAAAATTGCAGTTTGGCGGTCAGAATTCTCTATTCTCAAAATCATCTTAAAATCGTTTTCGATCATGTGCTGCAGGTGCAAAATAAACTTGATATTGCCATGCCGACTTTCTTCAGACGTCACTTTGACAATAACCATTCTGAGACTATTCTCCGTCCAAAAAATTGAGGCTCGTCAAAAGTCAATGCAGAGGCTTCGCGACAGGTGCATAATTATGACGAAAAGACCAGCTGATAACAAAGCGTTATGCGTCTGCGAGTCTGAACTCTGCAGGTATGGCAAGTCTAGTAATGCGTTATCAAAACCGTCGCTTTGTATTTGCTTGTAGAAGCAATAGAGACAAGAGGTGAAGCTTGAATTCCGCTCTCGACATTTTCTGGTCTTCACGAGAACAGCGTATGAGTCCTCTGTAAAGACAACATAACACTGGAAGATGTAGATGTCTAACATGCACCTGATTCCCACCATCTGCGAACTCAACGACCTCTGGGTGACGAAAGGTCTTCCTAATGTAGGAGAAGAATTCCAATGGCTTCGGATGAGGTAGCTTTTGTTGCACAGTTATGGAAAACTCTTTTTCTTCGCACTCACTGGCGATAAATTTAAGTGTGACAAGAGCACAAGGAATGCTAGCAACAGCGTAGCCGCGCCCGTAAAAAGGCACCAGAAGTGTCACCAGAAGATATTCGTACAGCAAGTTGCATAGACAAAAGCTACATTGCAGCAGGGACGGTAATTCATTGGATCTGCCTGACCATAGCTGCTTCAAATACTTTTATCTAAACGCCACTGATTCCATCAACGATGCCAACTGCAAGATTGTGCAATAAGGGGATGTATATTCCTGTTATTTTCCTCTTTTGTCTACCTGTATGTATTTCTGGGCGTGTGCGTTTGTATGTTTGTCTCAGAATCGGGACGTGAAAGGGTCATATGGAGTACACGAGACATAAGGTTATAACAAATACTTAAGAGAGTCAGCAACCACGAGAAACAGACGACTAAGCAAGGAGTGAAAATTTGCGAAGACAATACAATACGACAACACAACCTTAGGGTGACAATCAGACAAAACCTGAGAAACAATGATGAAAGATGAAATAAATAAGACGAAGAAAGAGAGTAATACGAGAGAGAGAGAGAGAGAGAGAGAGAGAGAGAGAGAGAGAGAGAGAGAGAGAGAGAGAGAGAGAGAGAGAGAGAGAGAGAGAGAGAGAGAGAGAGAGAGAGAACAAGAAATATAAAAAACTAAGACATTAAAAGCACATATAACATGTTGTCCTGTATCAGCTTGCAGTAAAATGAAAAACAAGAATATTCTCCTAAATTTATTTCATAAAAAGTAACTGGCTTAAATATCAAAAGCAGAAAAAAGGAGAGAAGAGAACGAATGGAATATGAAATAGACGAAGAAGAAGAAAGGAAAATACAGACGAGAAAAGAGAAAAAAGAGAAGTTGATAATAAAGCAACACTGAAAGCAAAGGAGAAGAAATGCGTCACTAAGACCTGGCAAGAAGCAAGAAGTGTGATGACATGGCACTGTCCCTCAGGGCGGACTCCTGACACAGTGCCATCATCACTGTCACTCAAGCAGTAACTGAGAGGAGTTAGCTAGCGCAGCCCCCTAGCAGTAAAACACGTATTAAGCCACACAGCACTAAACGTCTTTTTTTAGAGTAAGAGTAAAGAAGAAAAAGAAGAAGTAAACGCTAACACTGGCAGTTGTTAGAAAGAATATTAGGCTGCTCTAAAGACGTAATATTCACAAGGACGGTGAAAGGAGGAGAGGAA
>BOPN01000649.1:282953-287953 GCA_017312705.2 Penaeus japonicus
GCTGTTCAATTCAATTTTAGTATATTTCGCATTATAATGCATAAGAGTAAATCACCATGAATTAGGATCTGTTTTGATCTACTTCTTTCTTTTCTTTTCTTCTCTCTCTCTCTCTCTCTCTCTCTCTCTCTCTCTCTCTCTCTCACACACACACACACACACACACTCTACAATCCAGATTTTATCATCTTCTGGTTCGTCTTCCGTTCGGTAACACCTTTCAAACAAAATTAGCATTTTTTAAACCAGAATTCTCTGAAGTTCAGTACGGAAAAAATACATGTTTACACCGGCAAGGTTCGTCAGGTGCACCAACTGCACCAACACCTCTGGTCGCTCTGCATAAGGGCGAATGTCCATTATCTTTTTTGTTTTTTTCCCTGAAAACTGTTGTTGCATTTCGCGACGACACTTACGACCTCACTGCATAAGGGCGAGTATCGCTTCCCCTCACTTTTGTTTCTGCATTCCCCTTGCCTCGGCAGTCGTTACGGCAGAATTTACCGTACCTCGAGAACGCGTCCCCCGCCCTCCCTCTCCGCCTAAACTTCCTCGCAACGCACATCTCACCTCATTAACGCGGTAATTAAGAGGAGATAAAATTATCTGATGGGCAGGACGCTTTACCGCCACCTGGGGATATTCCCCCTAAAAAAAGAAAGAAAAAAAAATAGGCACAGATACACACACACACACACACGCATACAATAATGGAAACATGTCACACTCCTGCAGTTTCCTCTACTACAACTTTTATAAACTAAACTTACAATAAATAATAACTTGTAATGACAGCTGTTTAGACGTAAAGATCCTGCCCTTATCTGGTTTTTGAATGACTTCATACTGGCAGCCATTTCTTCTTTAAGAACGTCGACGTCTATTACCTTAATCATTCGATATATTCTGATTGAAAGCAAAAATTATATATTCACATTGTTGGGCGAATCATTTAATCTCTTGGCTTTTCCGCGACTTCATTCAACAAAGAAAAAAAAAGAAGAAAGCAGAAAAGTTCTTTCTCATTCTTACAAAGAATCCTTTCTCCTCCGGAAGGAAAAAATTACTCACATCCAATCCACCAGATGATCATCTTTTCCCCTATCTTAGCGAACTAATATGAATACAGATGGGACAGAACGAACGATAGTAAAAGAAAATATATATCGATATATTAACTCTCAATTCCAAACCTTTTACTCCACTTCCTCTCTACCTATTTACAACTTCCCGAATCCCTTGCTTATTTTCCTCTACCCCCCCCCCCCCTGCTTACTCTACCAATCTCCCTGCTTCGTCTTTCCAACCCTACTACTTGCCCCTTTCCTAAACACTTCCTACACCTTTTTTCCTAATCTACTGCTTACCATTGTTTCCCACCTTCCCATCCCTGCCGCTTCCCCTTTTCCTAATCCTACTATTTAACCTTTTCCCAATCCCTTGCTTGTTTCCTTTCAAAACCTCTGCTTATTGCCATTTCCAAGCACCTGTTCACCCTCTTCCCCGATTCCTTGATTACTCTCTTCTAATAAAAACCCTTATTATATTTTCCCAATCCCCCTTTTCCCTAACCCCTGCTTTCCCCTTTCGCTAATCCCTACTTTCCCTCTTCCCTAACCCCTTACTTCCCCTTTTCCCAACTCCAAACTTCCTCTTTTCCCAGCTCCCAACTCCCCTCTTCCTTACCCCCTTTCCCCAGCCCCTGTTCAACCCCTAACCCAACCTAATCTCCAAGACCTCCCCCTTGAAACCCTGCCGACCTCCCCTTCCTCTCTCTTCTCCTCGACCCGCGTCCTTCACTTAACGTTTTATAAGCCATTACGTCTTGTCACTATTCCCCCGGCGACGTTCACTTGTTTATCGCTTCGGCAACGATGGGCGTGTGTATTATCCGTGTTATACAAACACTTGGCAAGGGAGTTTATTTTCTGTGCCGCTGTATTCTTTTCTTGATAAATTTATCAAGAGTTTATTATTTATTTAGGATCTACCAAAAATAGGTTAGTATCTTCAATAATTCTCATACATCTAGTAAAAATGTATAAATCTTTTGTTTTTAAATTGATGGGACAAATATTTGAGCAATAATATCCATTGGTCTTCAGTTCGAGAATAACACGGTAGAATTACCAACATTAGAGTTTTTTCAACTTCTTTTTGCGTTTGAAATAACCTAATCAATCTCTCATTACTGTATCTATCTCGAACAATATTCCGAAGGTGATCATTGAGTTTGAAATCTACATCTCGGATTGCTTATTTGTTTTTTGGCATTTCGTACATCTATCTGTATCTCAACACACACACACACACACACACACACACACACACACACACACACACACACACACACACACACACACATATATATATATATATATACATGTATTTACGTATGTATCTATGACCACGATAAACAAAAAAAAAAACAGTTCAAATGGAATCGAACCACCAAATCCATAGATCAACGAACGACCGCCAAATTTCTATCCTCCTCGTCATCATCTTCAATAAAAAACAAATTACATCACCCATATCGCCCTCATCACAACGAGACACCACGACAACAAAGGATCACTTATAATCATCTTATCAGCTATTCATCAAGGACAGGCAAAGGCATGAATAAATCACTCACCGAACGGGGTCATGCGCCCTGAGTAAACTTCCGGTATTGGGGACCCTTTTAATCCAACTGCGATATCGTTCTTGAGTCTTATTCTCAAAAGGTGTTTTATTGCATGATCAATTGTATTTTTTCGTATGACAGCGAACGCTATTCGGGAGGGAATGGAACGATGAGAAGAAAAGAAGTTGGAAGGGGAGAGGGGCGAGAAGGGGAGATGGAGGAAGGAAAGGATGGAGTGGGAGAGGGGCGAGAAGGGGAGATGGAGGAAGGAAAGGATGGAGGGGGAGAGGGAAGGAGGAAATGAAAGCAGGATGGGATGGAAGGAGGGAAAGAGGAAAAGAGAGAGGGAGGGAAGGAGAGAGAGAGAGAGAGAGAGAGAGAGAGAGAGAGAGAGAGAGAGAGAGAGAGAGAGAGAGAGAGAGAGAGAGAGAGAGAGAGAATAATAACCGAAGTGGAAATCCAAAAATCAAAACATGACTGGAAGTACAAGATGGCGATAAATTTCTTCCATAATCTTCTCCCACATTATTATTCTATAAAAAAAAACGATTTTCTCACAATAATATCATATAAATAAATAAATGAATAAACAAAAACTACCCGACATGCGCAGACCATATTTATCATCGGCCGCACACATACAAGGTTCCCTGCGTGTACAAAAGACCCTGGTTGCTATGTGGCCGTTTCCAGGTAATCAAAGATTAAGGAGTATCAACAATGAGCTTCTGATGAATTGCAGACGTTGTATAATCTCAAAGAGTTCTCGGAAGGCAATTCGTCTAAAGAGTTTGCATGAACATATAATTTTGCGCGCGCAAACGTATAAGCAAACAGAGCAACAGACTGGTAGATGGATAAGTAAAGAGAGAGACAGATCAAAAGGAAAATTATCCAGACCTGTAGCTTCAATCGTATACATACATATGAGGCAAAGGAAAACAAATATAAAGAAAGAAGAGGAAAGAATGGGAAACAGAAAGATAGGAAGAGAGAAAAAGCCAACTGCCTCTTTACATGTCAAGATAACCCCGTCTTTGCCATCTCTTAACCAACGGTATTCTCAAGTATACCTGTAATTACTCCAGCTAATTAAAGAGTCCATCAACACCTTAGTTAACATTCCACAGCTGTCAACAAAGAGGAGAAAGAGTGGAATGAAATGATAACATCATTCGTCGTGTCATCCTACTTTTATTATCAATTATACACCAATTTTCTGTTGATGAAAGATACACATTTCTTTGTCTCTCTCTACAGGTACCAAGTGGAATTATCTGATCATGATAAATGGCCTTACGTTTCGTGTCTATTCGAGATATAACCTTATCATCGGCGATTTCTGGAGCTCACAAGCAAGATACCATCTGACGTATCTACGATCATTTTCCGTGCAATGGTTCGCCAATCATTTCATCAGGCGTTCATCGTGCAGCAAATTGCAGTCATACCTGTTATTTCCGCCGTATCTCTCTATCGTTGCTACAAAGAATACGATTTTCATATACGTATATTTTAAAATTCTTTTCGGGTGAACTCGGATGAATTGACATACAAATATAATATCACAGGTGACGACGAGAATATTCTCGAATCTTTCCAAGTTTAAATTTCCCTTTCGATTTTTTATTCAGTGATTATTATATGATAGATCTCTCCTTCATCTGCATATCTGCCACCATCTATATCATAAATTAAAATAATCGTTAGAGCGTAAGTGTCCACGCGCCAGAGAGGCCCACTTTCAATTCTGGGGAATCCTTTCTTCTACTTCTTGGAAAAGTAGACAATGGATTCAGACACGCAGAAAATTCTTCTTCAACAACTTAGTCATACAACAATATATATATATATATACATATATATACATATATATATATATATACATATACATACATATATATATATATATATATATATATATATATATATATATATATATATATATATATATAGAGAGAGAGAGAGAGAGAGAGAGAGAGAGAGAGAGAGAGAGAGAGAGCAACCGAGAGAGACAGATATGGATATATACAAATGGCAAAGAAGCCGTAAAACTCCACCAAGTCCCCCAACAGCAACCAATAAGGCCGCTTCCCTTTAAGGTACTTCAACAGCCGAGCAATAAAGGGATCCTCAGAATTACTCTAGCATATGCAATAGAAGGCGTCCTTAACGGCACACCGCCATTAAATTATAGCCATTTACGACCATTCGTCTATAATGCTACGCTTTCCAGCTCTTCTTCCTTTATCACACAAGATCTTGGAGCCTGTTCGGGTGTCGGGCAAGTTGCAGACAAGGGGGGAAACCGTTCGAAATTCGCCGGCGAAATTCCCGAATTGGTATCTGGCGACTAGGAACTTCCCTCGAG
>BOPN01000649.1:300453-302953 GCA_017312705.2 Penaeus japonicus
TCACAACCCAACCCCATTGTCCGGCCGGCGAGTTCCCAGCGCCTCCTCCCTCCCTCCCGACGCGACGTCTCCCGCAGCACACCACGGCTTTAAAGCAATCAGCGCAGCGTGGCCGCCGGTGCCCAGGAATCGCGATTTCTCGGCCCGTGGTTTGGGGTTCGATTCCTCGCGACGCTAAAAGGAACACTTTGGCACTTTGGCACCCTTTCTTTTTTCCTTCCTTCCTTCCTTCCTGCACCCACTACCAATACTTACCGCGGAACTTATGACGCAAACATGTGAAATGTCTGGCGAAGTTTTGCTGGAAGGGGACAGATCGGTAGAATTCCAGCAATATTCAGACATGGCGGGAAATACTCTTTTTTTATGACAATGTGCCACTCCCTTCTGCAAATCTGAGTCTCCTGATTTGTTTAAATATTAATCAGCGCGACACAAAGCTCACGTTTTATTCTAATTATCACAGCAGAAATGCTGTTTAACACTAATTAGCATAAAACGCACGCAGAACTGAGGTGGTCTCATTATTAAACGTCGAAGCATCTACTATAACCCGGACGGACAGTGCTTCCAGCAACGACGATTAGCTCATTACACAACATCATTAATTACTCTAATGACCTGCTGAACGTCATGACAGACAGGTGCTAATTGCAAGGAGTGGCATAAAATCACGAATCAAATGCCCCCTACATCGTGTTTCTGCGTGTATAACTATGTAAACCCCAAAACATTCACACATTCATATTTACACACACACACACACACACACACACACACACACACACACACACACACACACACACACACACACACACACATACATACCTCTATCTATCTATTTATAGATAGATAGATACACAGATATATAGGATAGATACATACACGCATATATACATGTCCGTATCCGCATAAACATTTGCACATGCACATGTATTAGTATATGCGTATGTACATGCATATCGAATCTTTCATCCATCCCTTATAAGTAGTCTCCAGCGGGCAGTATCATAAGCTACTCTGCAGCAGAAGGACATTCCCCCCGGCAGAAACTCCCGTCTTTTGCAACAAACTTCGGCGGTCGTTAAAAGTTTTTACGTCAACAGCGGATTCAGTACGTACACACACATGTACACGGGCTTAGCTCCCTCAAATACACGTACACACGGTAAAGAATTAGGTACGAAAATCATGTACACTCCTCGTTGTACATCGAGAAACGTATATTCATTGAACACACACACACACACACACACACACACACACACACACACACACACACACACACACACACACACACACACACACACACACACACACACACACACACAGGAGCCTGACCCACGGCCGGGCCATCAGTCCACCTTCCGAGAGAATCCGACTGACCAGACCATCTATTCCCCGCATTCGAACTAAAGACCGAATAAATCTCCTTAAGTTCTTCGTAAGACGGAGAGAAAAAAAAATCGCCCATCTTATCGTACATCACTCAGCCTAAAGCTCCTTGCCACTTCTTTTCTCTTATTTTGCTTTCCATAGCTCTCATCTCCTCTTTTTCCTTTAAACAATTTATTTTTCACCCTTTCCCACACCTTCCTACTGCTCTGCTTTTCCCTTTCTTGCAAAACCGCCTTTCCCTTCACTGCAGCATCTCATTCCCTTTCCATCTCCTCCACAGATCTCCTTAACTCCTCCCCTTTTCTCCACACTTTCCCTCACTCTTACTCCCCACAGAACCTCCTCTTCCATACTTCTCCTTCCTCCTTTCCACAGCTCCCCATCCCCTTCTCCCTTCTACAGGATATCCTCATAGCTCCCCATTCCTCATTTCTTCTATTTCTCCTCTTCCATCTCCTTCCGCATCTCCATTTTCACCCTTCATCCCTAACCCCAACGCCACACGCTCCACCCCCATCCTCAACCCCACCCACTCACTCTCCATGGCCTCTCTTCTTCACGCTTGCACTCATCACTAAGCTGACACAAATCCCTCCTGGGTGTCGGTGCCCTCTCCCCCCCCCCTCCCCCCTCTCCACTCGCGAGCCGCTCTCTAAGTAGAACGCCTCTGTAAAACACGGGGACCGAGACGACCCTGCCTCCCTTTAGCATAACGGATAAAACCAAGCCCACGCAGTCACTATCATATGGACTATGGATATAAACTACAGAGCAGAAACTGGGAGAGAGAGAGAGAGAGAGAGAGAGAGAGAGAGAGAGAGAGAGAGAGAGAGAGAGAGAGAGAGAGAGAGAGAGAGAGAGAGAGAGAGAGAGAGGAAAGAAACTGTCGTATCATGAAAGAGGCATTATCATTCGGCCAAGACACAAACTCTCGTAATGCAAGAGTTAAAACTGTTGTTCTTACCCTTGACAAACTGTCGCACTAAAACGAATAAAATGTCGTGTATCCAAAGAAATACGACGTTTTCCCGGGAGTGATATTCGTTTTTATTTAGAAGACAATTTTCCAAGACACATACACACACATAGAGAGAGAGAAGAG
>BOPN01000649.1:323626-338626 GCA_017312705.2 Penaeus japonicus
TTTGAAAAATTAGCACGACTTTTTAAATCCTAGGACTACCGGTGGTTAATCCATCCCTTATCTTTCTACAAATATAAATAATCTAGGCTCACGAAAAGTACCGCGAAAAGAGTGATCTTTGAAAAATTAACCGATATCCTTTTACCCTCTTCTTACCTCAACTCCTTAACTCTTCCCTTTCCATTAAATCTTGCACATTAATTTTCTTTCTGATAAGCATCCTAACTGTACTTCAGTACTGCTTTGATACTCCCTTCTAAATACGTTTTTTCCCCTATTTTTTCTCATTTCTATTAACTTGTCGACGTGTCTTATGTAAAGCCCTATCTATCTCATTCTATCCATCTATCTTCTATCTTCTATTTTTTACCTCTTTCAACGCATCTTACACTCCCTCTTCCTTGCTTTACCCTTTTCCACCTGTTAAGATCATGTTTTGTTAAGTATTTTCATCCCAAACCTTTTCACCACAAAGGAGGTGCCAATCCGAACCCATTAACAATATTCCAATATTTTCCGAATTACCTTGAATTATCAGCTAAAAAGAGCAGGAAAGCAAAGTGTACTTGAGATGCAATGTTATCTTTGTGCATCAAATACTTCATGAGAAATAGTCTTCATGATATAAATAGGCCTACATCTAATTAAAGCATCATGACCCACGGTACCAGATGGCCCGAAAAACCCCGATAATGTTTCCCTCTATCAGCTGAATCGATATATCTATCATGTGATACAGAACATTTTTTTTTGATCATGTGTAAACGACGATACAAAGTTCTCCACAACACTAACAGACACAACTAACGACTGACCAGTGGTGAGTACCGAGTAGTGGGTAATTGGATATGAGTAATGGATGAGTTCATGTTGGGTCAAAGGGATGCTAAGTTCAGGTGGGTTTTACGATCCAAGGATTCTTATTTGAAGGAGTGAACTTTGTGTCTATGCTCTTGTCATTTCATCCTAAAGCCACTCAAGTCACATCAATTACCATCATCCGTTTCACGAAGATGGTTTGAGATGGAGAGGAAATAAAAATGGAATGTAAAACATCGTTCTAAGCCTGCCATGTCACTGGAAATGCGACATGATGGTTCCAGGGGATTGATATAGGCCTAACTCAGGCTTACAGTTCACTCATTCTATGAACATTTTAAGATACGACAATTTTTTTTTATATATGCAACGAGAATCCTTGGACCGTACCAAAATAACATTCGCCAGGGAAATATCTGTAGAACATCTTCATGTGAAAATAGAGAGTTAGAAGTATGGGATGTACATGTAACGAGTAAGTGCGTGGACAACACGGGGTAAACTCGTATGTCGTGGGTGTGATTTACTGGAGGATTATTCCAGGCACAAAGGTCAGACATAAACTATACGTTGAAGCGGTAGTGGTTAAGGCATACAGTGTCGCAGGGAGGGGCATGGCAGGAGGTATATCGAGCAGGAGACTGGAGGCATGGATGGGTTCATCAAAATAGACGGAGGATGCATTAGGAAGTGTGGGCTAAGGCATCAATATCGAAGCTGTTGCTAGATAGCTCTTGTCGTCAGGACCTGGCCAAGCCTCGGGGAAAAAATCAAGAAGCAGATCCATAATAAACATAAGCATAAATATACTTAATTTACTAATAAATATCTTGAAGCAATGCTAAGCAAAAAGCTAATTAACTGAATGTATGGATACAACAACAGAAAATACTAAACAAATAAACAGGAAAGGTGAGTTAAAAGGATTTGAAAAGGTGAATAAGGATGAGAAAGAAGCGCATTAGAGTGGTAACTGGGTAAAGTGTAAGTGCATAGTGTCCTGTCGTGTGAGATTTGGCCCGAAATGTCGGAATGCGGGTGACTGAATGCCTCGACAGGATTCGGGGAAATTTTAAGAGAGAGGGAGGCTTCTGACTGTAGCTGGAAGTGAGAGGAGCGTTGAGTCATTCTGATCCCCCCACACACGTCGCGGCAAAGATGTCGTATTTATGCTGCCCTGGCACAAAGAACCCTCCAGGGTGCATTTCCACCTCTAACAAATCTCTCTCGAATGACACGCAGCCTTTCTCGTCTGTCATCCCAGGAATTCCCAACTCTAAGAGGGATCCAGTACTGTGAAGCCCGCGATTCACTAGATGCTACATTAACTTCAATTATAGAGGTCTCCCTTTCAAAGCCCACGTCTCTGCTATCCAACACGGATTTCCGACGAACCCCAAAAGGACACATAAAATCCTAGTATTCTCGGCTTTCTCCATCTGATTACCAATCCCTGTCACTCTATTATTTCCGCGAAAACGACCTGCAGGAAGAGCTGATTCTTCCAAGGTATTATCCCCTGAATTATCCGGTAAACAGTCAGTGATTTTAATACAAGATCATTTCTTTCCGGCGAGAGTGAAAACAACTTTGGTGACTTTCTCTGTGATCGCGATTTCCCGGAAAATGAAAGGGAGAGACACATAAGGACCGCGATCTAATCTCCCTACCATTAGCTGCTCACGGGCGTCGCTCCCAATCTCACAGATGTGACACAAACAAATGCTAGTGCACGCGCAAATATATCGCAGCGGTGCATGTACGCTTCCAATCGGGGTATGATTCTTCCCATGTGAATATGTTGTGTAATGCAATACAACTGTATGTATATTGTGCAAATTACTAGACATATGAGCGAGAAAATGTATATGTGTTAAGGTCCCATAAAGACGGCGTATATCAATTAAATGAAACCCGGTCACTGCAATCCACTGGAATTATGACAAGGTTGTGCTATGTAGGAGTATCAAGGGAAAAATAATGACCTGTTTGTGGTAGGTGTCAAGATGACAGTAAAATTAATAACAAAATTCATAAAGCAAATAAGAGGCAAAGGGACGTCTACTACGAAATTATGTATGTATCTAAACTACAGACATAAAAACGATAAACAGAGAAAGAGGGGGGAGGGAAGGAGGGGGGAGGAGGAAGAGTGGGAAGGAGAGTGGGAGGGAGGGGGGAGAGGGGGAGGGAGAGAGAGAGAGAGAGAGAGAGAGAGAGAGAGAGAGAGAGAGAGAGAGAGAGAGAGAGAGAGAGAGAGAGAGAGAGAGAAGAGAAAGAGAGAAGAGAAATAGAGAAGAGAGAGAGAAGAGAGAGAGAGAGGGTGAGTCAGACAGAAAGACAGAGTGACAAAGATAGAAAGATTGGCAGAGAACAATGGACAGAGTGTCCTTGTGAAGAGCACTAGGAGGATGAAAAGCGACCAATGAGAAGGCCGTAAAGAGAGCATTAAGGGTGGCCAGTAGAAGGGGACAATAGGCTGCCATTGGGCCACATGGGTGATGAGAGATAAGGAATAAAAAAGGAAAGTGGCAAGGCGGAGAGGACAGCAAGGGTGAGCAACACTCTAGCAGGGTGAATTTCGGCAAGTGATGTAGGCAGACCATAAGATGAACAATAGGGCAGAATACAAACCATGCATAAGGAACAAATTCGAAGCAGCATAGGACTAGCATGTGTCACAGCAACATGGGCAGCTTTTTGCAGACGCAGCAGACACATTCACACGGGACACAAAAGCTACAACAACTACAAACGCAATGAATGGTGCGAGATCCTCATGACTGTGATCTGTGTGGGTAGATGTCTCCGCCCCGCTACTAGACTCTGCAGCACTACCTGGTGTGTGGAGCCTCTTGCTCTAAGGGTAAAAGGCTACTGGGCAGCAACACACCTGCGCCCGCAACACTACAAAATCATCCTTCTTCTTTCCTCATCACTAGCGAGTAAATTGCGTGGTCGACTACCATGGTTAAAAAAATAATAATGTCTAGAGGGACGTGTGCACTGAGAAGCAATTCAGATCTGCTAGTCAAAACAGTGAAAAAGGGGGGTGGGGTGGGGGGTGGGGAACTGGCCTGAGTGGCGCTTCTGACTGACAGGCGGTCAGTAGAAGAGGGTTAACTGGAGCTCTGATGCTGAACGGCGGCACGAGCGAGCGCGGGGATAACCTCCGAGGAACGAAAGGTCGGTTTGTGTGTGTGTGTGTGTGTGTGTGTGTGTGTGTGTGTGTGTGTGTGTGTGTGTGTGTGTGTGTGTGTGTGTGTGTGTGTGTGTGTGTGTGTGTGTGAATGTGTGTATGTGTGTGTGGTTGCGTGAGTACGCGTCATCAAAAGTATATGTATGTGTGAATTCCAGTGTGCAAAAATGCATATCCATATATGCAGAGAATGTTATGCATGCAGACATGCATCTGATTGCATTTGTGTGTATGTAAAAGTACGCGTGCACACCCACTTGTTCACGGGCACATGCGCGCCTCTATAAACCAACCTAACATTCACTTCGGAGGAAAAAATGTGCAAAAAAACAGCACAAAAATCGCCCCACACTCGCCGTGGCCTGCCGCTGAGCCTACCCAGAGGTTGTGGTAAGTTGGGGGGGGGGGGGGCAAGAACAGACTCAAAGGGGGAGGGGGAGAGGGCGGTACTTACTTTGATGCGTCAATGAAGTATATGACGAGAGAGGCGATACTGAGGATGAACACCAGCACCACCTGCGGAGGAGAAGACCGTTTAGTTCTGCTGTTAAAATAAACACTAATGTGTAAACACCCACACCAAAACACCAACACACACACACACACACACACACACACACACACACACACACACACACACACACACACACATCTCTCTCACTCACTCTCTATTTTTTATGTGTCTGTCCGTCTGTTTGAGTGTGTGTGTGCGTGAAATCATCTTACCAATGATGTTGCTTACGTATATAAGACAAAAAAGTATACAACATAAAAATCTTATAAGTTATCAGTTTACTTACTGCACTACATACGGGTGAAAAAAACACACACACATAGAGGACACATAAAATAATCAACAACAATATTCATGAAATTAAATATAAATAAATAAATAAATAAATAAATATATATATATATATATATATATATATATATATATATATATATATATATATATATATGAACAAACGTAAATATGAATATTCTTAAAAAACGCAAACAAGAAAAAAAAAATCAAAAGACACGCAACCTGACGTGAGAGAAATAAAAGAGAATATGAAAATAATACAAAAGTCAGAGCGTAAACCGCGAAATTTACGACAGGGATTTCGGGGTCGCTTGTTATTCGTCTGTCTTATGGGGGGATGGAAGGGCAGACTATGGGAAACAGAGAGATAGCTAGTAGATGGGAGGGAGGGAGGGAGAGTGAGAGGGAGGAAGGGATTGAAGGAGGGAGGGCAGGAGGAAGAAAGAGAGAGATGAAGAGAGAGAGATGAAGAGAGAGAGATGAAGAGAGAGAGATGAGAGAGAGAGAGAGAGAGAGAGAGAGAGAGAGAGAGAGAGAGAGAGAGAGAGAGAGAAACGCGAGCTCACACATTCATTCATTCATTCATTCACTCACTCTCACTCTCGCTCACACACACACACAGATAGATAGATAGATAGAGAGAGAGAGAGAGAGAGAGAGAGAGAGAGAGAGAGAGAGAGAGAGAGAGAGAGAGAGAGAGAGAGAGAGAGAGAGAGAGAGAGAGAGAGAGAGAGAGAGAGAGAGAGGGAGGGACGAAGGGTTCCCGGTCTTATGAGAGCCATAAATCCACGGTAATGCATTGCCAACGTTGACTACATGGTAATAAAATTCTTAAAGCTATGTAAAAGCCCCTCATGGTTCATGCGGTCTGCCAAAGCCCTAATGCTGACCGTCCAGGTCAGTCTTTGACCATGACCTGTCTGCTATGCAACCCGACAGCACCTGTGTTGTCGGTCTAAAGGCTACTAAAGAAACCTGCTAAGACTTGTACAATCTGTCTGGCGAGAAAAGGGACATTTGGCGTTTATTTAGCTCACAAGCGAACGTGAATGGTAGGCAGTATAAACACAAAGAGAAGAAGCATTGCCATCTGATAATGGTTGGCGATAATGCAAGCTAGCAGCTGACGATAGGTTTATTAGCAATGACAGATAGAAGTTGTTATTAGTTTAAAATCCTTCCAAGAAATAACAAAACTACTATATCAAATAATGAAAAGATGAGAATATGGGGTGCCGAAGCCCGCATCCACTTTCTCAGTTCACGCCCAAAATGCTACTGGGATGAAATTGCTTCACATACCCTAACTCAAGTCAAATTCAAAGAGTTAAAGGGTTTAGGTCATTCTCGATTCTCGGTGCAAGGTCCGCAAGGTTCCTTTTTCTCTGCGCTTTCCACAAGATAGAATTCTTGTTAAATATTGGCGTTTCAATTGACTAGTATTTGTGTTTATTCAAATAATTACATCACCTTGAAATACACAGAAAAGAAATCGTATTGAAATATTTCAAAATTGGTTTATAGAGAGTTTACGAATAACATTACTTCAATGTAAAATGGAAACGAAATACAATACATTTTTCACGTTGAAATTGAAAACCAAATGTTATTTCACACATGAACAATCATGCATTCATCTATACAGTCCATGACATATAGAAATGGTAAAAATAACCATTTGTTATTTTTTCTGATAAGGACAACAAAAAAATAATCTTATTGTTACACGTTCAATATCAAACGGTTTGGAAAATATAAGTCTACGGACTCTACATCCATATTTCACTATCTCGCTCGTTTTCTCTGCTCCGTTTGTGAGCGTTAAAGGAAGAAAATATTCAGCACACCATAAAGACGATTCATGACATAGGATTTATCCCATGCGCATAAAGGATCTTGCAAAGTCTTTAGAAAAAAAACAACTTAAAATCCTTTTTCGAAAATGGATATTTTGAACGTGAAACTCGCCGCTTATCTTCAAAAGGGCTGCTCTGCTCTGTTGCACGTAACTACAACCTGACTGATCAAAGCAGTACCCAGAAGAGAAGCACGATCGGGCGATTGTTTCAAATTGGAATAAAATTTGCAATGCCAATTTTCCCGTTTAGATGTGAATATTTTTTTTTATTTCACCAATTAGATGATGCAATCCTTGAATGCATTAAAACTACGTAAAAGCATATCAATTTCTTGTCAAATTCTATTACATTACGTACTCACTTAAAAAGGATGCCAAACACACAAACACACAGACACACACAGACACACACACACACACACACACACACACACACACACACACACACACACACACACACACACACACACACACACACACACACACACACACACACACACACACACACACACACACACACATACACATACACACACACACACACACACGTACACACATATAAACGCGCGCACGCATACACGCACACACATGCACACACACACTCACCACAGCTTCCCCTGCTTTCAATATTGTTCATTTCCTCTCGGGGAAAACTTACAGCCCCCGGGGTCGGAAGTGAGGAGGAGACTGCGAGCAAATTCTACTCTTTCAGCAAATTTAATTTTCCTCTTTTTCATGGGGAAGCCGAGGAGAGGTGATCGCCGCTTTAACTCTGTAAATATATTTGACTTTTATGAAATGATTATTTTTTGTCATTTCTACTTTCGACGGAGCAATCAGGATAACTTGCTATTAATACCATTAACGATAATTATGGTATCGCCGTAGGGATATTTATGGCGGAACCTTGGCATTATGAATATCATTAATGAAATTACATATAATTTGGTTAGCAGTACAAATATCTGCAATATGATAATCAATACCAAATTGCTCTATAATAAGTACAAAGAGGCGGTTATTATTAACATAAAACCTATGCAAGCTAAAATCTCGCCATGTCACCTGTCATAGACCTCCTTGGGCCAAGAGGAAGCTAAGGTGTAGAAATAAGGAGGACGAGGGGGGGGGGGGGGGTGGCGGCAAGACTCGGAGGATCTCGGAAAGATTATTGGTTCTCTGACGACGCCGCCCCTCAAGTCTGGATATTGGAATGTCATCAGAAATGCATCATCTTTGAGAATGTTCCTTCACGTCACCTACCACCAGTCTTCCCTTTCTCCTTCCCTCTCCCTTCCCCTTGACTTCCTTCTCCCTTTTACCCTTCCCTTTTCCTCCTCCTTAACCTCCTCCCCTTTTCCTTTCCCCTTCCTCTCCTCTTTCCTCTTTCCTCTTTCCCCTTCCCTTTCCCTTTCCCTTCCCCTTTTCCCTTCCTCTTTCCCTTTTCCCCATCCATTCCCGTTCCCTCCTCCCTCCACTTTCCCCTTTCCGTTTCCCCTCTTGTGTAACGTCTTTCATCATTATTCATTTTACCTTCCCTGTCACCCTCTCCTGCATGGGAAAACTGTTAATCGTCTAAAAGTATTAAGAATAAGTTGTATCTGCCGTTAAACACGTTTCCCCTTTTTCATCAAGTGAAAATGAAAGCTAGGAGAATGTAAAAATAAAAATATGACAGCATTGAACGAAAAAAAGGGGAATACATAAAATGAATTCATAAACAAACAAAACAAGAAAAAAAAGGCAAGAGCGAGGGAGAAATTGCAGAAAATGAAACTGCAATGTCCAAAAGCAAGAGCGAGAAACAAAGGGAAAGCTTCCTACTCAAGCACCATTGTTCATGTCCGTTCGTCTCGCCGTCAGAAGTACTTCTTACTAACACCTGTCTTTCCCCGTCCTCTGTTAATAATTTTGTTTTTGCTAGGTCATTCCTATTGCTCTTGCTGTTGCTGTTTTATCTTCTACTGCAAACTATTTTTGTGGAGTAAGAGGAAATGGGAAAAACAACAAAATGTTTTAGGCGAGTTGGACACTCTGCAGCCGCGAGGGGATTTAAGCGTCGCGACCACAGTGTCTGCGGATATTACTCCTCATGTCTATAAAAAAAAAAAGTCAGACATACAGAAAGAATGAGGGAAAATATTTATGTTAGAACTAAACGTAAAGTAAAACTTGTTCAAATTAAATGACTTTATTGAAATTCGGGAAATCTACCGTTTCATTCTAGATACCTCTACGCCTCCATCTTGTCCAAAATCAAAGGAAATACAAACAAAAGCGCAGAGCCTCGCAAGAGAGAGAGGAACGAAAGAGAGAGGACGACCAGGCGAAGGGGGTTGGGTGAGGGTGAGGGGGGGGGGGAGGTGGCGTCAGACTACGCTGCGGCGCCACGATGGGGATCCTACTTGGGCGGTCTCAGTCCTTCGCCTCCACCAGCGACGTCACAGAGACAGTTGAGCGTCGTGGGAGGCATTGGGAGGGTAGGAGGTGGAGGAGGGGGAAGAGAGGGAGGAGGGGGAAGAGAGGGAGGAGGCGTCATGGAAGGACTAGCGGAGGAGGGGGGGGGGGTGGAAGGAGAGGAGATAAGGGTAGAAGGCTGGAAGGAAGAGAGAAACTGGACGGGATATGGATTATGGTCGGGTACTTCATGACCTCGAGTTTTTCTCCCAGTTCCTCCCTAGATCTATACCCATAGATGTCCTTGGAAAATATATCCAGAACAACTTCCGAATCATCCTTACTAGCGAAAAAAAACGTACGAAAATTGACAAGAACCTCGCTCGTTATGTATTTAGCCAAATATCCTCACGCAAAGAGGCACATAATTCTGCAGCTCAAGAATAAATATTTGATCATTCGTGTCGGCTCCTTCGTTGTCGCATGACGTCATCGGCACTAGTCAATACTTAATGTTGACGGTCTTTCACGTAATGCCTCAAGGACACTGACCTCAACTATGCGCAATGTACAGGTCACGCTGTACAGGTCATGGTGCAGTGCGTCAGTAGGGAACTATACTATACATAGCACAGTAATTGCGAAGGCAATCACAATCACAGTATGATAATCAGCAGTGCAATCCATTGACAATTAACGTCAATATGTATATTTATTTCTCATAGCCTTGTTGATTTAGTATTTTTTATTCCTATTTTCAGTTTAGCAAATCTATCTATGTTTAATCCCTATGGCGAAACGTGTACATCGCAAATAGCACATCGTGGTCACACACACATGGAAAAATCACACCACAGTCCACTCTTCCTGGGGCGCTATGGATTGCACTCTAAACCCCATAAATGATTTCGAAATAAAGTCGGCCGGAAAGTTGGGTGCTTACCTGCCATCTGTCACAATCACGCCTGTAATTACGGCTCAATTGCTGGGCTGCGGGTGTCATTATAGGGCCATAATTATTCGCATGTCTCCATTGCATTGAAAGTTTGCCTTTCATAACATCGTTCGTAAATATGGTGTTCAAGTTTTACATAAATTATAAATCTGTCTTGTATACATACCTACACACACATACATAATTACAAACACACATAAACACACATACCCCCCCCCCACAAAAACGCAAACAAAAACAAAAAAACTACATACACACACACACACACACACACACACACACACACACACACACACACACACACACACACACACACACACACACACACACACACACACACACACACACACACACACACACACACACACACACACACACACACACACACACACACACACACACACACACACACACACACACACACACACACACACACCACCACCACCACCACCACCACCTACATACATACATACAAACAAAAATCTCCACCACAAAACACATTTCACCAAACAACATATCAACCAATTAATCTTTCCAAAACACATGTTATAATAAATCCTTGATGAATCGCCAGTCTCCTCATGCATTCGATCGCTAAAGACAATCCCGAAAAGGGCGTTCACGCTTGATTAATCGACGCCATTTTGTTTGACTTGTCTTCCGCACAGGGTGAAGGGGAGGAGAGGGAGTGAGAGGGAGAGAATCAGAATAGATAAGGAAGGGAGAGAATGAGAAATGCGAGTGAAATAAAATTAGGAAAGTGGAAGAGAAACGGGAGGGAGTAAATGAGGAAAATGAAAAGGAGATAATGAGAAAAGTCAGAGAGAGAGAAAATACGGAAACAGGGAGAGAAGCGGGAGGGAGAGGATGAAGAAGGTTGGAGAGAATAAAGAAAGTAAGAGGGAAATGGGAGAGAGAAAGTGAATGAGGGAAGTGGATGAAGGATAATGAAGAAAGTGGGAGGGAAGCGAGAGGGTGGAAAGGAGACAAATAGACGAATAACGAGAGGGGGGAGAATGAGGAATATAAGAAGGGAGTGAGAAATAGAAACATTAAACAAATGGAGGGCAAATAAGATGTTGAACAAATGTGAGGGAAGAATAGGATGAGCAGAGTTATGAAGAGGGAAGGTGAAGGAAACAAACAAAAAATAAAAGAATAGAAAGAAAGAAGAAAATAAAGAAAAAAATAATAAATTAAAACCACATGGGAAAATTCAAGAAGACTCTCAAAACGAAAACAAAAGAAAAGTGCTGAAAAGTGCTGAAAACACACTCAAAAAAAAGAAAGAAAAAAAAGAAACGCAAAGTTGATAAGAACACAGAGTCGAAAAAAAGGCGAGAAAACAATATATCCGACATAACACTAGTAAGATAATCAAGTATGGCGTCCTCATACTAATTTAGGTGACGTGACAAAGCACTCGAAGTTAAGCCTGGCGTTAGGCACTTCTAGCGAGCTTATTCTCAACATGAATATTGGATGTCACGCAACAGTGCGATACCAAGTACACACCCACTCTCATACCGTCGCTATGTACATATCCATTAGTTAACCATAACCCAACGTAAACAATTATATGTGTTTATATCAATACACATGTAAACAAACAAAGGGCCGCTTGGATATGCATAGATACACATATAAACACAGGCACTAACTCACGCGTCTATATACATACACACACGCATAAAAGCATATACACATACGCACGCACACACAAATACAAAAAACACTCACGCATACACGCACACACAGCCCCCCGCACCCGCATTTGCGCCTGAGATCCAGCGCCATCTAATGTGACGATTCACAAATAGTCATAATAATTCCCAGCTCCCGACTCCGAGGAAACAATTAATCCAAGTCAACGCTTCCTGGAGGAGGATGTTTCCATTGTCACCCTTGACCCCAGACACTGAGTTCCCTTCCTTCCTTCCTTCCTTCCTTCCCTCATTCTCTCCCTCCCTCTTGCTTTCCTGGCTACATCTCCCTCACCCTCCTCCTACTCCCTTCCAGATTCTCTCACTCCTATTCCCTTCCCTTACACTTCCTGACCCCTATTCCCTCCCTCTTCCCTTCCTGACCCCACTCCCTCCCTCCTCCCTTCCTTGCCCCCTCTCTCCCCTCCTCCTTCCCTGACCACTTCCCCCTCTCTCCTCTCTTCCTAATTCCCTTTCCTCTTCCTCCTTTCCTTACTCGCTCTTCCTTACTATTCTAGAATCAGCTCCAAGTCCCCCCCCCCCCCCATCTTCTTACTTCCCTCTTCCTCCCACCCCCATTTACTCTCTTCCCCTCTTACCCCTTATTTTTGTCCCTCCCTCTTCATCCATACTCCTTATTCTCCGTTACCCCCTCGCGTCCCTTCCCCTATCTTCCTTTCCTTTTACCCCTTTCCTCTCCTTTACTCCCTTTCTTTATTCTCCCCCTCCCCCTCCCCCTCATCCCTTCCCTCCCAACCAAACAGAGGGAAATTTTTAGTCAGATCTCCTTATCTTTGTTAACACGTTTCAGACAAACTTCGAGATCGTTTGAAACAAGAAGAAGTCAACTTTCCCACTTCTTCCAACTGCAGTAAAAAAAAAAAAAAAAAAAAAAAAAAAAAAAAAAAAATCATTGTTGCAATTGGTGGGGTTTATGTTCGTAATAATAACGCTTTGCTTGATGAGGGAAAGAGGAGCGTCGCCATGTTGCGTTCTTAAGGCCGAATTTCATCCAGCTAGTTTGTGAAGCTCGGAATACAGCGCCGCTATGCTCTTCTTACGAGATAATGTCTTGCAGAGAGTATCTTTCTTTCGGGAAAAAAGAAAAAAAAATCTTTCCGTGGCGTTTATAGGGAGGAATTTCCAGTCGAAAATTTGTGCAAGATAAGAATAATTCCCAGCTGCAACATAAGAGTTTTCAGGGCGATTTTAAGAGGGAAAGGTAACAGCTAGGTCACATTTATGAGAAAGCGTCTTCTGGGCGAGTTTATGAGGGGCAAAACAGAGCGAAAATTCCTAGATTGTTTTTTAATGTGAGATCATTTCCCTCATGATAAAAACGTGAGTTTATTGTTCGTGATTACAAAACCGAATCGTTTTTTTACGAGAGGGGGAAACGATAACAATAACCGACTGTTATAGCCTATATTGATATTATCAGCATCAATGATAGTAAAACGATTATTACGCGATAAGCAATAACAATAACATAAACTATGCAAATCAAGTAGACTTTTTGGGATCATTTTTTCTGTTCTTTTCTTTCCCTTGCTCGTTTTCTGATCTCTATAATCCTCCTATATTCCTGATATTTTAAAAATCATTTATCCTTACCCTACTTTCTCCCCCTCCCCCTCTCTTCTCCCTTTTTCCCTCTCCTATCCCTCTCTCTCCTCCCATCCCCTACCTTCCTCCTTTCTCTTTCCCTTTTCCCTCCTTCCCATTTTCCTCTCTTCTATCCAACCCCTTTCCCTTTCTTTCAACACAACTAGATAGCGTGAGATAAGTCATGGCACTCCGCACAAAGCACAATAGTGTGTCATCATCGTGAACATGGCACCGAATGGCGACTAACTGACTGGGTGTGGTTCGTGGCCCTGTATTTGTTTGTTTGTTTTTTTGTTTATTCCGTTTCATGGAAAAGAGAGAGATAAAAAAATGATAGTATTAATTCTAATGCCACAGATAATAAAACAAAATAGGATCAGACTTTAATAAACACAACCAATATAATATTTTTTTTTTAATCAGACCAAATAATGAATTAATAAAAAAAAAAGATAAAAAAAGAAAATGGAGGGAGGAACAATTATATAATGAATGACGAATAGAAGAAATTTTATGGATCTCGACGTCTATTTATTCACTCGAAAGGGAAAGGAAAGAGAACAATACGAGAACCGAAGATAAATGTGGATATGAACGAACAAAAGAGAAGGAAACAAAAGAAAAAAGAATAGAATAAAAAGAAAATGAAAAGAAAAAGACGAAGATGAAGAAGAAGGAGAAGAAGAAGAAGAAGAAGAAGAAGAAGAAGAAGAAGAAAAAAAAAGAAAAAAGAAGAAAAAGAAGAAGAAGAAGAAGAAAAAAGAAAAAGGATGAAGAAGCAGAAGAAAAAGAGAAAGAAAAAGAAGTAGAAGACGATAAAGAAAAAGGATAAAGGAGCAGAAGAAGAAGAAAAAGAGAAAGAAAAAGAAAAAGAAGAAGACGAAAAAGAAAAAGAAGAAGACGAAAAAGAAAAAAAAAAGATGAAGAAACAGAAGAAAAAAAAAGAAAAGAAAGGAAAAGGGAAAAGAAAAAGAAAAGAGGCGGAAAGAAAGAAAGAAGAAAAAAACAAGCAAGAAAGAAAAGTCATCGGACGAGAGGGCGTAGCACGCGTGGCCCTCGACCGCCTGGGACTGATGTTCGGATATGACACCGATATAGATTCCGTTATTGATGTTCATTTATTTATTCAGAAGGGATCTGGACAAAGCAGCGCCCCCCCCCCCTCCTTTCTTTTCTTTCGCTCGCCTCCCCTATCCTATGTCTGTATCGGTATTTCCTTCTATTCTTCTATCTTCCCCTTCATTTTCGTTTTTAATTTCTGGGAATTTTCGATAATCTTTGTTCTTTTTGTGTTATTGTCTTTCTCTATTTTAGTCCTTGTCTGCTTCGTTTTAATACTCTTCTTCTCCTTCTTCTTCTTCTTTTCCTCCTCCTCCCTCTAATTTTCAACTCTTCTCCTCTTCCTCTCTTTTTATTTCATACCGTTTCCTTCCCTTCCCGCCGTGTATTTCTTCCGTCTAAACATGCTTCCATAAACACCCACAAGTAAGCCTCTCGCAGCCATTACACGGGTCGGGTTCTACTTGGTTTACGGGAGGTTTGTCTACGTCTATTGCGGAGGCGAAGAGTCAGTATTATTGGTCCTCCTTCTCTTATTTTCTTTCTTCTCTGTTCGTTCTTTTTTTTTCTCTCTCTCGTTTTTTCTGTCTGTCT
>BOPN01000649.1:343626-346126 GCA_017312705.2 Penaeus japonicus
TTCTCGGCCCTATTTTTTCTCCTCCTCCCTCCCCCTTACCTCAACCACCCTCTTCTCCCTCCCCCTCCCCTCCTCCGTCTAACACCACAAACCACTTAGAGAGAAAGAACATCTGGCAGATTAAAAAAGAAAAAAAGAAAAAAAAAAGAAAAAAAAAAAAATCAACCATATCTCTCTCCCCTTTGAATATACCTTATTCGAGGGATAAGACAGCTCTATTAAATAAGGCGTTGGTGGAGGTGCAGTATAGCCAAGGCAAAGGAGCTTGCATGACGGAAGGCTATTGCAACAGCAGACTCTATACTTCCCGTGTCAAAGATAAGAAACTTTACAAGGCTTGCAAAGTATTTCTTAATTTTTCTCGCCTTGGGTGCAGCTTTAGCGAGCTGTGTTGAGGTCTTTAGTTATAAACAGCAACACTTTCTATCTTAATTTGAAATATGGAGAAACGAGTGTATGTATATATATATATATATATATATGTATATATATTTGCAATCTAAGATTTGCAGATGACATTGTTCTTTTCGGCGAGTCAGCAAATGAACTACAACAATTAATAAGCGATTTGAATATTGAAAGTCTGAAGATTGGCCTAAAAATGAACATGAAAAAGACTAAAGTAATGTTCAACAGTCGAACCCCAGTTAAGCAAATACAAATACAGGGCGAGGTACAAGAAGCAGTGAACGAGTATGTATACCTAGGGCAACTCATTCAGTCGAGTACATCCTGCGAAGCCGAGATAAAACGGCGAATCAGGCAGGTGGGCAAAGCATCAACAAAAAAATAAGAAAAAAAATGAGAGTAGATAAGAGAAATGGGAAACGGAGGGAAATTATGGAATCAAGATGGAGTTTCTACTGTCACTTTCAATTTGTATTTACCTGTGTGTGTGTGTGTGTGTGTGTGTGTGTGTGTGTGTGTGTGTGTGTGTGTGTGTGTGTGTGTGTGTGTGTGTGTGTGTGTGTGTGTGTGTGTGTGTGTGTGTGTGTGTGTGTGTGTGTGTGTGTGTGTGTGTGTGTGTGTGTGTGTGTGTGTGTGTAGTTGTGTTTGAATTTCCTTTTTTCTTTTCAGCATTAAACATGTGAAAGTATAAAATAAAATTGACGAAACAAAACAGGAGAAAAGGCAAAAAACAAGAAAAAAACAAAAACAAAGAAGAAACAGAAGAATAAAAACGGACGAAGAAACAAAGAAAAACAAAATGAAGTAAGAAAAAAAAACGGGGAGAAGAAGGATAAGAAAAAAAAGCCAGGAATTAAATTGGTTGCGATGAGCAAATGTTCATCGGACGTGACGTGGAATAAACACTTTTTTTATTTG
The DNA here is from genome assembly GCA_017312705.2 of Penaeus japonicus. NCBI lineage: Eukaryota > Metazoa > Arthropoda > Malacostraca > Decapoda > Penaeidae > Penaeus > Penaeus japonicus. The sequence goes on from BOPN01000649.1 coordinate 344,953, forward strand.
CGTGGCCAAGGGCGTCACGACCCACAAGAGAGGGCCTTCTGTGAGCCTCGATTGACGTCATGAAATGAAGAATTTTCTCCCTTCAATATTCTCTTTATCCGCCTCTTTCTGTATTTCTCTCTTTCCTTGTCTCTTGTCTCTGATTCTTTCAATTATTTTTCTCTCTTTTATTCTCTTTCTCTTATCTGTTTCTTCTCTCTATTAACGTCTCTTACTCCTACACCCACTCCTCCTCTCCCACTTTTAATCCCACTCCCACCCTCGCTCCCTCTCTCCATTTTTCCCACTCACACATCCACTCCTTGTCCCCTTCCTCCCACTCCCACTCCCACTCCCACTCCCACTCCCACTCCCACACCCACTCCCACTCAACCTCCCACTCCCTCTCGTACGAGTTGCGTTACGACGCTGTTTTATTTGCATAATATTCCCTGTCTAAGTCGGAGGAGTCTTGAGGGAGCTTAACTTACCTCGTGATAAGGCTTCCTGGATTCCCATAAAAAAAATGATGCCAAAGTAGACAAATGCGTAAATGAGGATGGTGGTGATGGTGTTGATGCTACTACTGTTGTTATTGTTGTTGTTGTTGTTGATGTTACTGATGATGATTATGGTACTTATGGTGGTGGTGGCGACTTAATAATCAGAAAGACATTAATAATATAATAATAATAATAACATATGATTTGAAAAATCATATCATAATCGTTATCACAATACTAATCATAATAATATAAACAACCACAACTACAAAAACAACATCAATGATATAAAAAAAAAGATAAAATAACAGTAACCTCCAAACATTACTAACAATAATACCAATAACATTACCAATTCCAAAGAACCCAAAGACCTCCCTCCACCTCCATTCACTCCACCCCCCCCACCATCCTTCCCACCATACCCCCCCCCCCCGCTAGCAACCCCAGGGACCTCTCCAAGGGCTCGCGACGCACCTCCAGCTGAAGTGAGTTTGAATGACTCAGGAGAGAGGAAGTTGTGTCGGCGATTTGGCCCTCTGGTGCTGGCCGACGCTGCCGTCTCTGCTTCCGGTTGGGGGTTGGGGGTTGGGGGTTGGGGGTTGGGGGTTGGGGGTTGGGGGTTGGGGGTTGGGGGTGCGTGGGGGTGCGTGGGGCATTATGAGTAGAAGATTTGGATTCGTTTTCTTCTT
>BOPN01000649.1:351126-361126 GCA_017312705.2 Penaeus japonicus
CAGAAGCATGTGGGTGTGCCTCTGCTTGTGCGTTTACATGTATGTCTTCGGGCGTGCGTGAGTGAATGCGTGTACGTAAAGGTATGTGCGTTGGAATATTTCATTTTCCCGCCTCTAATACTAATTTACTGACAGGTCATGTGCGTGAGAAAGCCTAGATAAGTACACACGCAAAGGAAAAAGTGGACAGAAAAAAACTTCTAGTGAATTAATTCCTCGAAATTGCGTTCACGAAATGTTGGTAATGAGAGTAATGATGAGGAGGTGGAGGTGGAGGTGGAGGTGGAGGTGGAGGTGGAGGTGGAGGTGGAGGTGGAGGTGAAGGTGGTGATGGAGATAGAGGCGGAGGTAGAGGTAGGAGCGGAGGTGAGGGTAGGAGTGGGAGTGAGAGTGGAGGTAGAGGTGGAGATAGTGGTGGAAGTGGAGGAAGAGATAGATATAGATGTGGAGGTGGAGGTAAAGGTAAAGGTGAAGCCGCACTGCAGGAAAAGGCGGAGATGAAATTAGCAGAGACGAAAAACCAAAGGCGGGAAATGAAGACAGATACAGATGCTTCGCCGTTCCCAAAGGACACCTCCTCCCCCTTTTACCAAAACGCAAATGGAAACGGCTTCATTAACACTCAAAATATTTGCTCCTCTGATGGAAACGTCGCACTCTTTTATTCAGGGACGCAAGTGAAACACCGGGAATCGAGTGAACTTTTGATAGGCTGTGTTTCTAGTTTCGGCGCTTGCAAAATGCAACGCAACCACAACAGGAGCGTGATACAAGTCGACTGTCATTCTGTTTGTGGCTGCGTTCCGTTTTATCTGTGTGTCTGTTTGTCTTTATTCGTTTTTTTTTCTCAGTGTTTGTGTTGTCGGATCGGTGCTTCGGACACAACCATGCCTTATTGGGATGAAAGTTGATCATCTGTGTATCTGACAATGTGTGTCTGTGTGTGTATGGAGGGGGGGGGGGGTATGTGCGTGCATGATATGAATCAACGACTCTGCCTCCATTCATCATTATCTATCCCAAATAGCTATCACAGTATCTAAACACTTTCTATTTCTAAACATAAATGAAAGAGAATCAAGCGAAATCAGACGCCAAACGGCCGTGTTTACAGTCGCTGACATGCCCACAATAACCTGGCACTCAGCAAGGGGAAATCACACACTCACTTCCCCGACAGGGCCATTCGTCAATTCATTACTCCACTTTTCCCCGTTATTCCACTCCCACCTAGCTTCTAATCACACCATTCCCAATCACTAATCATCCCACTCCCACCCACCTACTGATTACCCCACTCCCACCCACCTGCCAATCACCCACTCCCACCCACCTGCCAATCACCCCACTCCCACCCTCCTGCCAATCACCCTACTCCCACCCACCTACTGATTACCCCACTCCCACCCTCCTGCCAATCACCCACTCCTCCCCAGGCCCTCCAGCACCCTTGTACCCAGAGAGCCAGTATCATCCCTCCTCATCTCCCCTCATCTCGCTAGCTCAGCATCCCAACCGAGGGGCGTAAGCATCGGCAGGAACAAGGTGGTGATCAGGGCCGACGGGCAGCAGCAGCAACAACAGCATCCTCGGCGCCGTCAGGAGAGGAGAGGAGAGGAGAGGAGAGGAGAGGAGGCGCGGCAGAGTAAATATTGGATCGGGAAGGGAAACGCTCATATCAGATTCTTCGGTGGATAAATATATACATTTTCTCTCTCTAGGAAGAGGATCGAAAGGGAGAGGAGGGATGGGGGGGGGGAGAAGATGGGATGCCAAGGAGAAAAATCTAGATGGATGAAAGATGAGAAAAGAAGGAGGAAGGAGATGGATGAAGGAATGATGAGTATTTCTTCATCTTCTTTTTCTTTTTCTCCTTCTCTTCCTTCTCCTTCTCCTCCTCCATCACCTTTTCCTCCTCCTGCTCTCCCTTCTTTCTTCGTTTAGTTCTTCCATTCCCTCCAATTGTAACGACCATCAGTCACTGATATCATAATTTAGTGCACCATAATTAGTATTTGCTATAACCATTATTTAATAAATTACAGTTCTAATATGCACATTCATATAATAATCCCCGGACAAACACACTTATACTCGAATAATCCGTATAAGCATCGTTTCCACCTGTCTGGTCACTAGACACACGTCTGGTCACTCAAAGGAGCTGCTTGAAAAAAGATAAGCAATACTGACGGTTGCTCCCCCTGCCCAGCATGGCCGAGGCTGGTTATGCAACAGCTCTTCGGAATTATTCACTCAACACCGCCTCTATATTAGCCTTTTGTGTTGGTTCTTCCTTCTTTTGTGTTAAAGTCGTCATCTGGGAATGACAATGCGAGACGCTTCAGAAACAGGAAAGTTTATTTCTGACAGACAGGCTGATCAACTCATATGCTCCTAAGAATTACTATGATAAAACCTGTGAACTTAAAGGACTCGTATGACAATTCTTTTTTCTATCTATTCAAGTATTGCTGTTGCGTCACTCAGACCTCAAGCTGTGTTGCAAAAACCGCCCTTCGGACATTGCTCCCGTGAATGCTGATTCAAGCAACCTACGCCAGCTACTTATCTGATGGTCGTATACGCCACGCTCACACCTGCTCTTTCCCGGTCTTTTTTACCCCCCCCCCCTCTCCCTCTTCTTTCCATTTCCTTCCTTCCCTACACCGTCTTCCCCTTTAAATTCATATTCTTATTCATGTTCATATTCATCTTCCTCTTCTTCTTCCTCCTCCTTTTCCTCCCTTCCCCCACACCTCTCAACCGCAATCTCCTCACACCTTCTCCCTTTCTTCTTCTTCTTCATCTTCTTCCCATTCTTCTTTCTCCTCTTCCTCCTTTCTCCAACTCCTCATTTCCCCATACCCGCTCCATCTTCATCTCCCCCTCCCCTCAAGAAGACCGTGTTTGCCTCTCGAGGACCAATTTCAAAACAAGATTGCATGACCTCCCAAATCGACATCTGGTGTCTCTGCCCCCTCCCTACCCGTCTCCCGTCTTCCCTCTTCCCTACCATTCCCTTCTACCTCTCCCCCTACCTCTCTCTTTTCCCCTCCCCTTCTCCCCTCGACCCATCTCTCTCTCTCTCTCTCTCTCTCTCTCTCTCTCTCTCTCTCTCTCTCTCTCTCTCTCTCTCTTTCCCCCTCCTTACCCTCCCGCTCCCTCTCTCTTCCCTCCTCCTTATCCTCCCTCTCCCTCTCTCCTTCCCCTCCCTACCCGTCTCCTCTTTACCCCCCTCTTCCCCTTTCCCCTCCCCCAACACCTCCTCTCTTTTCCTATCTCTACCATCCCTCATTCCATTCCCCCTACTCCCCCTCCTTTACCTCCTTCTCCCTCTCTCTTCCCTCCTCCCTACCCCTTTCCCCTCTTCCTCTCTCTTTTGCCATCCATCACTCCACCCCCTCCTTATCCCTCCCTCTCTCTTTCCCCCTCTTTCCTCTCCCCTTTAGTCCCTCCCCTCCCTCCAACCGCAAAAAAATCTATCCTACTAAATTTCCAACAACTTCCTTCAACTTCTTCTCCAACTGAATGATCCCATTACTCTCCTCCTCTGATCTCCCCTTCTCTTATTTTCCCTTCTTTATTTGCCTTGTTTTCTCCCCTTTTATATATTTATATATTTATATATATATATACACACACACACACACACACACACACACACACACACACACACACACACACACACACACACACACATATATATATATATATCTACACAAATCGCTTCTCATTTATTTTTTTTCCCTTCCTTGAATCCTCTTTTTTTTTTGCTCTCCTCCGTTCCACTCTTTCATCCCACTCGCGCTCGAAAGGAATAAAATGAAATTCCCTATTTACTTTCTCAAGTCTGGCTAGTTTCTGGAGGTAAACAGACCGGTAGACACAAGCGGGAGATTCGCTAATTAACGAAAACACACACGTTTTGTTGCAAGAAGGTGGGGCGGAAAATATGGCCCTTCTTATAGGGTCTTTCGCCTTACTTCATTTTTTTTTTCTTTCTTTACTTCATTTTCTAATTTTGGATTTTCTCTTCTCTAGCCTTTATCTGTCTTTGTCTTTGTCTATTTCTCAATCTCACTTTCATTTTCATTCTCATTCTCATTCTCATTCTTACCCTCTTCCTCACCCTCACCCTCACCTTCACTCTCTTCCTCACCTTCCACTTCTCTTCCCATTTCCCTCCCCTTTTCCTTATTCCTCCTCCTCTCCTTCTCTCATACTTATCCTGTTTTGCTTATGAAGTCATCGCCTCCAACACGTCTCTTACCTGTAATAAAAAAAAAAGAAAATCTGTTAGCGCAATCAATTTTCTTTATAAATAGAACTTAACATATCTCGGTCAAAATACAATTCGAAAACAAACCCACACGCATTCACGTTATGTTTAATATTCATCTGATGACGACAGTGAACCAATCTTTTCGAAGGTCCCGGGAGCAACTGCATAACAGGCATTTCAATTAATATGGAGAAGATGAAGAAGCTGAAGAAGAAATATATGGAAAGGGAGGAAGAGAGAGAGAAAGAGAAAGAGAAAGAGAAAGAGAAAGAGAAAGAGAAAGAGAGAGAGAGAGAGAGAGAGAGAGAGAGAGAGAGAGAGAGAGAGAGAGAGAGAGAGAGAGAGAGAGAGAGAGAGAGAGAGAGAAAGAGAGAGAGAGAAAGAGAGAGAGAGAAAGAGAGAGAGAGAAAGAGAGAGAGAGAAAGAGAGAAAGAGAAAGAGAGAAAGAGAAAAAGAGAAAGAAAAAGAAAGAGAGAGAAAGAGAGAGAGAAAGATAGAAAGACCTCATATCGATGAGTCATTGTTAATATTGGCTGGCTCTTCAGTCCAAAGCGAAAAATGGTGTTTCTGTTAATAAATAAAAAAATACAGTATCAATATTTCGAAACAAACTATTTCCGTGTAACAATAAACAAAAAGGATCAATGTAAAACATGCAAGTAAAATACTACACACACAGGACTATTTCATAACAGTTTGTTCTGCATTGTGGTCTAAATAGTTATCACGGTTGCAAAAGTACATGTCTTACGTATTCACCAGTATACAAGAGGAATATTATTCCCCATTACACAATAGGGACGTTGTTCCGGTTCAGAAAATATGTCTTGTGTATTTACCAATATACAAAAGGAATCTTTTAAAGTAGTATAAAAATCTACGGAATTTGCGAGCCTCGTTTAACTTCCTCGCTCAAAGTGCAAGGAAATATACAACTTACCTACAGCCTAATAATTGGAACACAATCAACATGTAATCACACATGCTTACACTCGGGTATCTAAGCACAATGATTAACGAAGAACTTAATTAAACAAAGCCAGATACGATTTTTTAAATATAAAACAGTAACGTGCATCATAGAATGAAACTGATAAAAATGGGAATTTATAATATCCGATGCATTTATAAAGCCATAAACGACCACGTTTACAATGTGTATAAAGCAGCGCAATGTTTGTACATCTTGTTTCTAGTATATGTCATTTTTAAGAGATTCAGCGCTAATATCAAATTTTTCATCCCTTCACTAAAACGATTCATGCAACCGGCACGATTTCATACTAAATTCAAACGTCATCACATCTTCGGAGACCTTTTACAAAGGCCTTCTGACGCCTCATTCTCTTGCAAAAAAATGAACTTAAATGCCAGCCCTTTCGTACATCTGCAGGTATTGATGGCATGGAACACCCACAGCCGTCATCGCCTGCACATAATCAAGTTCCGGGAGAATGCACCAAGCCCACAGCCTCACGCCCAAGGCCGTCCCTCCTTCGGGAAAGGTCAGCTGAGGAATTTCACGCCCTGACATTTTTCGCTATACAAAAAAGAAAAGGAAAAAAAAAAAACACTCGCCAAGTGTCAAAATCTCTTGCGTTGCACTGAGAGAAGCTAAAGTGAAATATTACCTTCGATAAAAAATGCATAAAAATCTATATGATTACGGATATCGATCACACATAGACAAACAAACTCCGACGATCTATTGGAACAGCGAGACGAGAAGAAAGTAACTAAGCCTCTGTACTAACGTATGCCAACCTTTCGTAAACTTATGACCTTGTTATTCAAGACGCTATCGGATCGGAACCCCCATTGTGAGGAACCGACTCGGTCCTTTAATAACCCCGACAACGCTTGTATCTCCATCATCATTCCTCCTCTCCGGCCCGTGGAACCACTACACCACTTCCACCTACAATACAATAGTTGTGCTTCCTGTAGGATACATCTCCTTTACACGCTCCTCATCGTATCTCCCCGTCTCATCTCTCACCGACGCGTTCTTGGCCGTTATCTCCCCAAAACACCTGGATATTCTGCCGACCGTCCCCCTGACCTCAGCATTTTTCTTTGTACCATAATCACCTTACTAAGACCCGCTCTCCGGACCCCTGCTTAAGACGTACCATGATGACACCATCTCTCTTTCGCACGCCCACGGTGTCACCTGCCCACTTCTCCTTTCTCCTGGAACCTACCAGGTGACGCCATCTCCCTCTCAAGAAAGAGTCACCCTTACGAGTCCTCCCCTTGTGGTCCTTGCTATCCCTCTCCCCATAAAGGGATTACACCCATTTACCCCTTTATGCTATGGCAAGACACGTCTCTCATGGGCGTCTGCCTTATGAATGACTCCCCAAGGTGTTACCCTAGAGAGCTCCCTCGGCCCTTAAGACAGCCCCTTCCCCGGACATTATTTGCCGTACCTCAGGGAACGCAAAAGTGCCAAGGCTGGATGGCTTGGAGTGCCAACCTCTCCAGTACTAACTAAAGGTGTGCCCACTCGTGGCGCGTGACTCAGCATTTCCCCTCCTAGACATGAAGGGTCCATCAGCATCCTCTATAACATGGGGGAGTCCTCCTCCTAGTCCTAACGAGGAGCTCGACACTCTAAACCAGAATGACTCGATCTGTACGTCAGACTCATTTTTTTTTCTCTCTCTCTCTGATAAAAATAAGAATATGTATATAAACCAGAAGAGATGCGAGTGTACCCTGAGGCCAGAGCGGCGCGCCGTGTTGCGTTTGTTTCTCTCCTCCGGCGCTTCCTCTCGGCAAATGCACGCGACCGCAGTGACACTGCCATGGCGGCTTTGATTGTGGCTGCGGGTGACCGCGAGGGTGAGGACGATTTCCATGCCATGATGGAGGTAGAAGGGAGCAGCTGGAAACAGGAGACTCCGGCTAGCGACGCAGCGACATGCAGCGCCAATAGCAGTGGACAGGGTGGGGTCCAGGGGCGCCTCATCGGGTCGCCGTCTTTTCTCCTCTCTTCGGATGCCGTTCTCATTTTTCATTCCTTTAGTGATTTTGTCGAAAGTGCTTTTCATCTCCCTACCTATGAGGGAAATGTATTATGAATCTCTCTCTCTCTCTCTCTCTCTCTCTCTCTCTCTCTCTCTCTCTCTCTCTCTCTCTCTCTCTCTCTCTCTCTCTCTCTCTCTCTCTCTCTTTTTATATGTGCGCGTGTCTCACACCCTCACCCTTTCCCTCTCCTCCTTCTCTATCTCTCTCGCTCGCATACGTCCTTCCATTCCCTCTCTCTCTCTCTCCCTCGACTCTCCATCCCCCGCGTTATCTTTGACTCCCCTGAATAGCATTCTTTGTCCCCGTCTTGGTGCAAATAAGCTCAGCCGCTGAACACATATCCCAGAAAAATAGTCTGCATCGCCAAGCATTCAAGTCGTGGATTGGTTTATGATATTGATAATAGATAGTTCCATAAGACCATGAATACAAAGGACGCTTATCAATGGTCTGTGCTACATCCAAACATGCAACACGTCGAGGCAAGATCCGTTGCACAGTTAATAATGAATGCAAGGCATCACATAGCCATAACGGGTTGGAGCAGCATAACTCAAGGAACATACTACAGGCTCCATAAATCTGGATGTATGACCATTCCATGGGATTATATTACGTTCTATAAAACTCCTACAAAGGTGAAGTAGGGCTTTTTCTATAGTACCTTTCTCGCCACTTTTCTACCGTCTCGTTTTTTCTCCTTTTCTCCTCTCTCTTATTCTTTCTTTTCTTTCTCTTTTCTTTTTTTTCTTTTTCTTTCTCTTTCTCTCTCTCACACACACACACACACTTTATTTTTTTCTCTCACACAATTAATTTCTCTCACTCACTCTCTTACACACACACACACAAACTCACCCACTCTCTTACACACACACACAAACTCACTCTCTCTCTCTCTCTCTCTCTCTCTCTCTCTCTCTCTCTCTCTCTCTCTCTCTCTCTCTCTCTCTCTCTCTCTCTCTCCTTGCCCCCTTCACCTCACAGTGAAGACAAGGGCGAGGAAGGAAAGGGGGAGAGGAGGAGGGAGGGGTCACGTGCAACAGGCTACTCATCCCTCAAAGCAAGCTGATCCCAGGCTAAACTCCTTCCCTTCCCCCCTCCTCCTTCCCCCTTCCCCCCTGCCTATCTCCAAGAACCCTAACTTCTTCCTCACTCCCCCCCCCCCCCCCTTCCCCCTGATGTGCCTCACGAGCGCCTGTCCCTCCTTCTTATCCTTACGATATCCTCACTCCCCACGCCTCCAAAAAGGGGCGCTCGTCTCTACCTCCCTCTGGACTACCTGTCACTCCGCTTTAGACTGACTTCTGATATGTACAGTTTTACATCTTCCTTTTTTTCTTCTTTTTCTCTCTCATTGGCTCATCTTTCTTCCTGAGCACCATGCGTGTTCGTAACTCGTAGCAGATGATATGTTATCAGTAGTAGTATTGGTAGGCGTAGCACCACTACGGCACTCTATTATGTATGTGGCATAATTAGTATAAGGTATTATTATCATTGACAGTAACAGCCTTATCAGCGGTAATAGTTACATCAATAACTGTAGCTAATTATGGTAATAGTAATAGTAGTCGCAGAAGCAGCTGCCGCCCTCTGTAGTAGTAGTAATAGTGACGGTGGTCATCAGAGTAAATCGTAGAAGTAACTGTAGTAGTATTAATATTTTTTTAGGAACAGAATCAGTGCTGGTAGTCACAACAGGTGTGGTAGTAGCAATACCAATTGTGAGAAAAAGGGAGTAATGTTATCTTTAACATTATCATCACAGCAGTGTTTCCAGTTGTAGAAGAAGTGCGGTTGCAATAATGCGAGTAGTAACCTTAGTGGTCGTAGAGGAGCAGCAGCAATAGTAGTAAAAGTGGTAGGACTTGTAATAACAGTAGTGGAAGTAGCAAGAGCAATATCATTTTTCGTCTTCTTCCTTCCCCTCCTCCTCCTCCTCCATGATCACCGCAACCACTACCACTATAACCACATCCTCCTCCTCCTCCTCCTCCTCCTCCTCTTCCTCCTCCTCTTCTTCTTCTTCTTTTTCCTCTTCCTCTTCCTCTTCTCTTCCTCATCCTCATCCTCATCCTCATCCTCTTCTTCTTCTTCTTCTTCTTCTTCTTCTTCTTCTTCTTCTTCTTCTTCTTCTTCTTCTTCTTCTTCTTCTTCTTCCTCTTCCTCCTCCTCTTCTTCTTCCTCTTCCTCTTCCCTTCCTTCTCAGAGTCAGATACCGTTTTCACTTAACCTTTTTTCCCCTTTGATGTTTTGCAGCTACGATGGAGATGCAAGAAAGTGTCGGCAACTTGAGAGGATGGAAAATGTGAAAGTGACAAGGGGAGGAGGAATAGAAGACTGATAGGGATGGAAGAGAATGGGCCGGAGGAGATGGAGGAACTATTGAAAGGATCGACCGAAAGCTTCGTGATCTCCCTCTCTCTATTCGCTCCTTCCTTTCATATGGCGGGCTGTTCATTCACGGCATCCACTGTATATAAATAAATATACACACGCTCTCTCTCTTTCTCTTTCTCTCTTTCTCTCTCACTCACTCACACACTCACACACACACACACACACACACACACACACACGCACACACACACACGCACGCACACACACACACACACACACACACACACACACACACACACACACACACACACACACACACACACACACACACACACACAC
>BOPN01000649.1:366126-368626 GCA_017312705.2 Penaeus japonicus
GTCTGTCTGCATGCCTGCCTCTCTGCCTACCTGTCTCTCCTTATCCCTTACCCTTTCTCACTCTCACCTTCCCCCTCTCCCCCTCTAGCCTCCCTCATCATATATGCACATCTGAGCGCCCTTGTGCCTATCCATCACCATCCTCTTCCAACCTCTCCTCTAACTTCCGTCTTATCCCGATAAAAGAAGCGACTCCTTCAAAAATCTTTCCTCCAAGAAAGCATCCTCTCCCTCCTCTCCCTCCCTCCCTCCTTCTCCCCCCTTCATGCCATCCTTCCTTTTCCTCCACTTTCCCTTAAACTATATCTATCCTTTCCTTCTCTCTTCGTCCTTACTTCCCCCCTCGTCGTCTTCCATTACTTCCCTCTTCCTTCCCCTCCCACCATAGAGTCTCCATCCCCAATTCTTCATAACTTCCCTCCTCTCCTTCCTGCTTCCTTCCTCTCTCATTCCCTCCTCCTTTCGTCATTTCCTCCTTCCCTCTTTTTCTTCCTTCCCTCCTCCTCCTCCTCCTCCTTCTTTGCGCTCTCCCTTTTTTTTCCTTCTCTCCTTTTTGTCTCCTCCCCATCCTTCTCCTCACAGACAGTTCCCTTCAACGGCTGTTTACTCATACTTGGCCGGCTGGAGGGGGAGGGGGAGGGGGAGGGGGTCGCTGCGTGGGGGTCTCGTGACAAGGGGGTAGCTGAGGGGAGGGGAGGGGAGGGGTGGAGTCGCTAAGAGAGAGAGAGAGAGAGACAGAGAGAGAGAAAAAGAGAGAAAGAAATAGAGAGAGAGAGAGAGAGAAGGGGGATCTCGTGATGAGGGGAGGGGTAGAGAGGGGGGTGGAGTCGCTGGGTGGGGTCTCGTGCGTCACCGTCGTCTTCAAACACACACACACACACACACACACACACACACACACACACACACACACACACACACACACACACACACACACACACACACACACACACACACACACACACACGTCGTCCACCTGCACCTGCCAGCCGGGCCGTAACTGTAAGGCTTGATGGTGCTCTTGTTGCATCTTTCCCTCTCCTTCTTCACTTCTCTATGCTTTTTTTTTTGTGTTTTATCTTTTCCTTCCCTCTTCCTCTTCTTCACTCTCCATCCATTTCCCGCTCCTCTCCTACTTATTATCTCTAATCTATTTTTCTCCAATTCTTCTTCTTCTTCTTCTTCTTCTTCTTCCTTCTCCTCCTCATCCTCATCCTCTTCTTCCTCTTCCTTCTCCTCCTCCTCCTCCTCCTCTTTTTCCTTCTCCTTCTCCTTCTCTTCCTCCTACTCTTTCTCCTCCTTCTTCTTCTTCTTCTTCTTCTTCTTCCTCTTCCTCTTCTTCTTCTTCTTTCTTCTTCTTTCTTCTCCTCCTCATCCCCTTCTTCCTCTTCCTCTTCCTTATCCTTATCCTTATCCTTATCCTTATCCTTATCCTCCTCCTCCTCCTTTCTCTTCCTTCTCCTCCTCCTCCTTCTTCTCCTTCTCCTTCTCCTTCGCCTGCACCTCCTTCCCCCCCCACCTCCTCTTCCTTCATTTCCCCTTCCTTCATTTCCCCTTCCTTCATGTCTCCTCCAGCCCCTTTCACGCACACAAACACACCAAGACTCCTGGTCTCTTCAAGCGTTTAAGAAGGTTGCGAGTCTCTGTGATCATTCCGCCTCGGCAGCCTCTTTGCTTGCTTGGCTGGTCTCTCGTTCATTCGTCCACCCGCCTGCTTGCTTGCCTGTCTGCCTGCTTGCCTGTTTAGATTTTTTTTCTGCCTGCTTGCCTGCTTACCTTTTCTGCTTGCCTGTCTGTTTACACTTTCTACTCGTATGCTTGTCCACCATTCGGGTTTGTTTGCTTGCTTATGAAGCTGTCCTGCCTGCTTTCCTGCTTGCCTGTTTTACCTGCTCGTCTACCTTCCCATCAACTTACTTAGCCTTCCTACTTACCTTTCCTCCTCGTTCACCTGTTTGCTTCCCGATCTAAGAACTTTCCTCTTCTGCCTTTTTACTTTGCTTTCCTACCCGCTCAATTATCTCTCCTGTCTGCTCCCATGTCTACCTGCCTGCTAGTCGACTGCTAGGTTATCCATCTTTCCAGACAAGCCAGCAGATAATTAGTCTAAGAAATTCCCTAACTATATCAATGCCTCAGCTCCTTCACTTCAGACACATCCCAGCTGTCGTCCTTTATAGCAACATGTAACTAAAGACCATGGAATATTGCACATTTTCGAAAAGTCGCCCCCCCCCCCTCTCTCTACAAAGAAATCGGGAAATTTTTACTCGAAATAACGAGGAAATTTCTGAGAACGGAATAAGAAAATATGTAATCATGGCGCTATGTCGTGATGGGTTGCTGAGTTTAGTATTAAAAATGAGTATTAAAATGAAATCATGTCAGATTAATAAAAATAATAAAAATCATAATAATAATAATTACAACAACAATGATGATAATGATAGTAAAAACAATAATAGAAGAGTAATAATAATAATAATAATAATAATAATAA
>BOPN01000649.1:373626-376126 GCA_017312705.2 Penaeus japonicus
TCTTCCTCCCCTTCCTTCCTCCCTCCCTCCCCCTTTTCTCTCCTTCTCACCTTTCTCCTCTCCCTATCCTCTTCTCTCCTTCTTCCCTTCCTCCCATCTTTCTTCCCAACCTTACGTCCGGATCCGTTCTCTCCTCGCCTCATAACTTTTTATGTCTCCCATTCATCACTTTCCCTTATCCGTTTATCTCCATCTCTCTAATTAATTCTCTTCAAACTCTTTTCTTTCTCTACCATCCACCCTTTTTTTCCTTCACGCTTTGTTTTCTCTCTCTCTCTCTCTCTCTCTCTCTCTCTCTCTCTCTCTCTCTCTCTCTCTTTCTCTTACTCTTACTCTTACTCTCACTCTCTCACTCTCATTCTCTCCTCACACTCACACTCTCACTCTCTCTTCACACTTTCATTCTCTCTCACACTCTCATTCCCCCTCTCCCTCTCCGCCACCGCATCCCCTTAACTCCCAAACTGGCACTCCTTGGCACTCTTTTACTCCACCCTCTGGCACCGCTTGGTGCGTCATCTGCCTTTTCAAGCATCACTCCCTCTTTATGCGAAACTGCCATATCTTTATCGATCTATGTGTATATCTATCTATATATACATATCTAGCTATGTACCCAATACTTATCTGTATTCACATCGACTTTATCTATCGATCTACATATCCCTTTCTCAATATAGATAAAATGATGGATAGTCAGATGAGATAGGTACATTTACACACACACACACACACACACACACACACACACACACACACACACACACACACACACACACGTCATTTCCAATTTCGCACTCTCTCTCTCTTCCATCATAACCCGCCCCCCCATCCAACAGTATCAATCATCTTCTGTTCTCAACCATCCACTATTTTCTCTTCCTTTTTCCCTCTCGCTGCCTGTTTTCCATCGTGCTAATCATGTTTTTTTCGTACTCATTATCTCTTGTTAAACATAATTTTCCTGAATGAATAATGATATGTATGTTATACAGTATTCTGACGTTGTTTGGCATGATGGGTGGGGAGGGAGGGAGGGAGAGGGAGGGAGAGGGGGAGAGAGGGAGAGAGGGAGGGATGGAGGGAGGGAGAGAAAGAGAGAGAGAGAGAAGGAGAGAAAGAGGAGATGGAGAAAGAGAGAGAGAAGGAGAGAAAGAGGAGATGGAGAGAGAGAGAGAGAGAGAGAGAGAGAGAGAGAGAGAGAGAGAGAGAGAAGGAAGTTTAGAGAGAAAAAATTTAATTTAAAAGATAGAAAATAAGCATAAGAGAGAAGAGCAATTAGGAGAAGAAAATAAAGAAAAAGAAAAAGAAGAAGAAAGAAAGAAGACGCCGAAAAAAAGCAAACACGAAAACTAATTAGACAAAGGAACTGGCAGAGACACACACACACGAAAGACTAACCCTCATTTCGGGAGAAGAGAATAACAAACACAATTCCCAAATCGGGACGGAGAGACTCTCACACAATCCCTCTTCCCACACATTGCGCCCGCTTTGGCCAAGGGCTGTTGAGAGAACCACGCTAAGACACCTAAACAATCCAGGAAAATGGCTGCTTGGGTAATATCCCGCGCGCACAGAAGGTTCCCTCGCAAACAACGCTTTAAGGGAGGTCGTTGCGAGGTAGAAAAGCCAAGGGGCAGGAGAAACAGGGAGGCTGCTCTCCTTCTATCTTTTTCTCCCTTTTTTTCTTCCTTCTCTCCCTTTTCATCCTCTGTCTCTTTTCGTTTTTTTTTTTCATTTTTCTTCTATTTTTTTCGTTGTTTCTATCCACTTTTTTTTGTTCTTCCCCTTCAACCCTCCTCCTTTTTTTACTTCCCCTCTCTGCCTTCCCTCTCCTCCTCTCCCTCTCCTCCTCTCCCTCTCCCTTTTCTTTAATTACCCTCTCTCTACCTCCCCTCTTCCCCCTCCTACTCCCCCTATTCCCTGATACTCCCTCTTTCCTACCTTCTCGCTCCCCCTTCCTTACCTCCCTAACCCTTTCCCCCTCTCCCTTTCCTCTTTACACTCTTCATCTTTCTCTTCACCCCTTCCTTTCTCTCCCTCTTCCCTTCCACTCATCTCCATCCCCTCCCCTCCCCTTCCCCCTCGACCTCAAGAACCCACCAGAAGGATGGAGCCAATCCATCACGAGCACGACCTCTATTTCCTCTGCAAAGGAGCTGTCGCCAGTGATCATCACGAGGGCAGATGGGATGGAATCGTGGATGGGGATGGGGAGGGGGGGGGAGGGTGTTAGCAAGTGAAACAAATGCACATATAGACTAATGTGTAAGTGTTTGTAAAGATCTGGAGGATTACTGAGTAGGTGGGGAAGGAAGGAAGGAAGGAAGGAAGGAAGGAAGGAAGGAAGGAAGGAAGGAAGGAAGAAAGAAAGGAAGGAGGGAGAGAGAGGTAGAGGGGGAGGGGGAGAGAGAGAGAGAGAGAGAATGACACACTAGTGACGCCTTCGTCACACCGCCACTAGGACCGACGGCAAATCCCCCTCTCACAATAAAGC
>BOPN01000649.1:381126-391126 GCA_017312705.2 Penaeus japonicus
ATTAGCTAATCTTCCTTATCATTTCCATCCTTCTCGTGCTCCTTCACCCTCTCTTTTTGCGTCTACATTATGTCTTTATTCTCGTCCTCCTTTTTTTTCCTCCTTCTCTACGTCCTTCCTTCTCATCCTACTTTTACTACATCCTCCCCCCCCCCAATAATTTTTCCTCCTGTTCCTCCTCCCTCTCTTCCTCTACTTCCTTTTCGTCGTCGTCGTATTCCTCTTCCTTCTCATTTTCCTCCTTTTATGGCTCTACTCCTACTGCTATCTCTTTCTCTTCTCCCTCCTCTTTTCTTTTCTTTTTTATTATATTTTCCCTTTTTTTCTTCTTTCCCTTCTTCTTCTCCTTCTTCTTCTTCTTTTCCTTCTTCTAATACTACTACTTCTTCTTCACCTTCTACTTCTACAGCAACTTCTATTACCTTTTCTTTTTGTTATTATCATCATTATCATTATTAATTTCTTCTTTTTCTTCGTCTTCTTCCTCCTACAACAAACTAATTTTTACACCTCCTACTCTTGCTCCTAATCCTCGACTCTTCCTTCTCGCCCTCGTCCATCTTTCCCTTCCCTCCTCGCCATCCAAAGTAATTATGAACAATCCGACAAACTAAAAAGTCACAAGGAAAAATTAAAACTAAAAACAAACACCAATGCAGTGACCTCGATACGATTTTTAAAAATAATAAATTTAAAAATTAAAAAAAAATCCAGGAATATGTTTTCTTAAAAAAAAAGAAGACAAAGGTGAAAAAAAAACTTTCGAACACCCATGGAAACCCCATCTCTTCTTAAACGCGAAAACAAAATCCACCAAAATGGAGCAATAAAACCCCATCCCTTTCCCCCACTGACTTTAAAAGAAAAAAAAGAAAAAAAAAAAAAGAAAAGAAAAATCAAAATAAAAGCCGGCAAACTTGAAATCGCACATCCAGAGAGAGGCAGTGAAACAATGCAAGCAATAAAAACGAGAGATATGGCAAGAGGGGAGAGACACAGAGGGGAAACTGTGGTGAAAGGGGGGAGGAGGGAGGGAAGAGGGGGGGAGGAGGGTATGTGAGAGTTGGGAGAGCATCCCCCTTCCCCCCCTAATCCCCCCTTCCCCTCACTACCTCGTTACTCAGGCTCAATAAACAGAGAGCGAAGCATTTGCATAACATTTTCAGTGTTTGTATAAACATATGCATTTTAAGTGTGACAATGTATTCCTCCCTCTTTTCCCCACTTCCCCCTCTCTCTCCTCTCTCCCAATCCCTATTCTCTACCCTCTCCTTTACCTCTCCTCTCTCCTCCTCTCCCTTACCTCTCCTCTCTCCTCCTCTCCCTTTCCTCTCCTCTTACCCCCTCCCCCTTCCCCTCTCCTCGTACCCCTCCTCCCTCTGTGCCTCATCCCTGTCTCTCTCATTTTACCCCCCCCCCCCGACTCCTATTCAGTGGGAAAATCTGTACCAATGAATCAACACCGTGATGAGAATTCGGGCGTGCAACGATGTATCAAAGCTGCGCCAATGACAAATTTGTGTCCAAACTCATCATCACTCAACCCCCCCCCCCCCCCCACCCCCACTCACTCTCTACCCTCTCCACTGTTTGTCATTTCTCCTCCTCCTCCCCACTCATTCACATTCTACCCTCTCCCCTTCTACCTCTCTCCTTCCCTCCTCCCCACTGTCCACCTTCCCCCCTCTCTCCACTCACCCAACCTCTAACCTATCCCACCCTTTCCCATCCCCCCTCCACCCTCACTTTTCCCTCGCTCTCCAGTATAACGCTAACGAAAAGCGTAATAGTAATGCATAAAAAGAAGAAAAAACAACAACAACAAAAACAAAAACAAGCAAGGCCATAAACAACAACACAACCCGACATTAATGGCGAAATCAACTGCGCGTTTCACTTTACTTTACTGACGTTACAATTTCGAACTTCTTTTTTTCTCTCTCTCTCTCTCTATCTCTCTCTCTCCCTATCTTTTTCTCCCTTTCTTCTTTATCTTTTCGGAGCTTTATATCGTCCCATTTACCAGCGTGATATTCAGATTTGCAGCTGGATTTCGCTGGTGTTATTTCTGGGCGATGCACTGAACCATTTGCGTCGGATACACGTCATACACATCATGGGCTCGTAGTAATTAAACGTACTGCACAAACCGCGTATATATATTGCATAATAGATGTAGATGTAGTGAGAATATTGTATGACCAAGTTGAATCACATTGTAGTTGTAGTGAACGTATGGCGACCATGGTAGAGAACACCTACAAAATCTGGATATCCATATGTATATGTATTTTTTCTCCTTCACACATATGCGCGCACGCCCACACATACACATACACATACACACATATACATACACAGACACACACACATCCTTGAACGAGGATCAAGTGGAAGGGGAGAGGATGCGAGATAACAAGGAAACGGAACATGAGGAGAACAAAGAGAATGAGAGAGGGAGAAAAAAGGAAAAAGGATATGAAAAATAAAAAAAATATATGAGAGAGAGAGAGAGAGAGAGAGAGAGAGAGAGAGAGAGAGAGAGAGAGAGAGAGAGAGAGAGAGAGAGAGAGAGAGAGAGAGAGAGAGAGAGAGAGAGAGAGAGAGAGAGAGAGAGAGAGAGAGAGAGAGAGAGAGAGAGCAACCCGACCGACCATGCAACGCACAAAACGAAAAACCCGTTAAAGTACAACATAAAGCCGCGGCGCATTCCCTCCCGTCTTCAATATAAGCTTCCCCACTCAAATATTTTCCATTAAATTGTTCTCGAATTTCTTCCGCTCAACCGACTGCCCAAAAAGCCCGCTACCCACTAACCCACCCATCAGCCCACCCACCCATGAAGCCCATTCGCCCATCCACCCACCTACCAGCGCACCTACCCACCACAGCCCGCCCGCTCACTCACCCGCCCACCCGCCCGCTCACCCGCGATTTATTCACACTGCAGATGCTCTCCTGTCGGATCTTAGCAGCCAGCCCACGGAAATAATTTGAATAATAACCGGGAATGCACGCGCCAACGGGGGAGCACGGCGCCTCAGCACATTATCCGTTTCGCGTCTTTGCCGTTATTCCGCAGATGTGTGGAGAAAAAAAAGGAAAAAAGTAAAAAAAGAAAAAAAAATATGCAAAACCACTTTCGAGAAATACAGTGTGGGCTGAAGGGGGGGGAGGGGAGGGTTAGTGGGGAGAGGGGGGGGGGGCTAGAAGTATTTCAAAAGTAACTAACGAGCAAACTTCGTCACGATAGCGAGTTGCTCCACTTACTCGTCTTCCAACCCCCTAACCCCCCAACCCACCTAACCCTATCTTAGTCTATCCTATCCTACCCTACCCTACCCTACCCTACCCTACCCTACCCTACCCTACCCATCCCTTCCTGCTTCCTTGCCCTTCCTCCTCTCTTACTCTGCCCCGTTCCTCCTCCCCTCTCCTGAACCCTCGTCCTTTCACCCCTTTACTGTGTCCTACCCTACCCTATCTTGCCCTGCCCCCTTCCCCCAAATATCCCTCATTCCCTCCCCCTCTCCTCCTTTTCCTTTCCCCTTCCCCTTCCCCTTCCCCTCCCCCACTGCCCCTTTGAACCCTTCCCTCACGCCCCCCCCCCACCCACCGCCTTTGCATGGAACGGAGCGGCTCTCTTGAGGCACTAAATATTTGAGCACCTGGCAACTTCCGGTAACCCGATAAACAGAGGCACTAACAATGGCGACTCAGGTGACGTTGCCCTCGGAGGGCCTGATCAACTAGTGCGCCGTATATGTGAATGTGAATATGAATATGCATGTACATATTTATTTGTGTGTGTGTGTGTGTGTGTGTGTGTGTGTGTGTGTGTGTGTGTGTGTGTGTGTGTGTGTGTGTGTGTGTGTGTGTGAGTGTGTGTGTGTATGCGCAATCTAGAGATAATCTCATATCTAAAACTAATTTCAAATATCAGACCAACGTATTTTCTCGATTTTTTTAATGCAACCTGGGAAATTTTAAAAAACCCATGAAACAAAAACAAAACAAAGCAATAAAGACCCGTCCCACCATTCGAAATACATCAGGAAAAGACATCGCAATCAAGTGTGAATGAAATCTACACCGGCGAAGCTGAACGGTATTCCCCAGCCAAACACACTTCAAAGGCACTTCCACGCACTGTCATTGATTCCAAGTTAATCAAACCTTTGTTACAGATTTCAAAAGACACTTATTTTTTTGCGTGACGCTAAATTGCACTGCAGGATGTCCGATACAGGAAGGAAACGAGTAACGGGGAATGAATAAAGACGTTTACATGACGTATTTCTATCTATCTATTTTTCTTGTCTTGGTTGAGATACTCATGCGAAGTTGGTGATGATCGTCACCACCAATATGTCAAATGTTGAATAATCATCACAAACTAGTTTACTATTAGATAATTATCCTCACCAACTAGTTAACTAGTTATCATCAACTAGCTAACTATTAGAGAACTATCCTAACCAACTACCTTATTATAAAATAATCATCATCACTAACTAGATAACTATTAAACAATTATCATAACCAACTAGATAACTATCAAATAATCATCACCATCAAATAGATAACTATTAAGCAGGTATCATCAACAACCTGCCAAACATCCAACATCAATCACCATCAACTGTCAGCCAGGTTGTCGTCGGCAACGAGTGTTGGAAGAAATTTATTATAAGATAATGCAATAATACAATACTTATTTTGGTCCAAACTCTTTGTTTATATGATTTTTTTTTTAACTTCTCGGTATCTTACACTTATACTTATCTTTGTATTTATTCCAACTTATCATTCCTCAATCTCTCATGTATATTCATCTACTTTGAATAGCTGCTTATCTTTTAAATCCGCATATCTTTTATATGCGTTTATCTTACATTTCCGCCCAACTTATATTATATACATATATATACATACATACATATATATATATATAAATATATATATACATACATATATTCTCGATCTAACATATCCATCTCAAATATTTGTTCATTTTATATAATCCAATAATAATGTATTTACCAATTGAATATGTCCATCTCTCATATATCGTATATGTCCACCCACCTTACATACCCGTTTATCCAATTCTCAACTTCTACCATATATGTATTTATATATATAAACCTATGACTCATATTCCCATTACACATTTGTTTTAAATCAAGTGACCTTAATAAGACCTACAATAAACACGGAAGTAATTTTCTTTATTAGGAAAGGAGGGGGGAGGGGCAGGGGGCGTGGCTAGAATGAAGTCACGTCATGTCTTTTCCTATTGCTTACTGCACATGTATAAACTCTTTGCTTACAGGCTGCCCACTCATGCTCTGATAATGCATGGGAATGCTGCATGGCATGGCTTGGGCGTTATCTTTTAATAGTTTGATTTATGTCTGTTTACGAGTGCAGGTGTGTATATACGTATGTACGTGTGTGTGTGTGTGTGTGTGTGTGTGTGTGTGTGTGTGTGTGTGTGTGTGTGTGTGTGTGTGTGTGTGTGTGTGTGTGTGTGTGTGTGTGTGTGTGTATGTGTGTATGTGTATATGTGTATATGTATGTATGCATGCATGTATTAATTTGGTTATACAAGCAAGAGAAAGTGGATGTAAGAAAGAAAGAAAGAAAGAGAAACAGAGAAAGAGAGCAAACCGATAATAAAAACAAGAACAAAACATAATTCTCGCCCCTCTTCCTCACAACCATATTTTCTTTTCTTTCACGGCGTATATAATTCCTGAAAAATGTGATTCATGTACAAAGCGAGGAAGAAATGGCGCGGAGTTGATGGGGAACTGAGTCGAGGAGAGGGGTACGGGGAGAGGAAGGAGAGGGGGGGGGGCAATGTTTAATGGCGAGGAAGCACCGACACGTCTACCAGTGACCGAAAAAACACGAATGGAAGTAACTACATTTCTCTTCTCTTTAGTCTGTTATATCTGCACACACGCGCGCGCGCGCAAGCACGCGCATACGCACACACACACACACATACAATACATACACACAAACACACACACACACACACATATATATATATATATATATATATATATATATATATATATATAAATCACAAACAAACAAACAAACACCCGACTCACAATCGACCCTCTACCAATATTTCCTCTTTTTCTTTCTTTCAAAATACCATAACCGTTACTAACCTAAGTCTTTCAAAAAAATCCAATCACAGTTTCAAGTCCGTTAAAATTCTGGCGGTTACGGAGGAGCTGAAGGAACACGAGTATGACAATCAAGCGATTCCCTTATATGGCGCCCGTTTCTCGACCCACTTCAATGCTTGTTTCTTGCATCGCCTATAACCGCATTGCATTTACCAGCGTTTTTCTCATTCAAGTTCTTTATTAGAAGGATTAGTTTTGTTTACTTTTGTCTTTTTTAATCCGTTTCTATCCCAAGTTTTCCGTTATAGCAGTTAATTTCCCGTTCTCTGTTACCTAACTCCATTTTCTCTTTCTATTGGTGCTTTTCCCTTCTTCTTTTTTCTATTTCAGCCAATTTATTGCTCGTGTCTTGCACCATTTATTCCACATTAGCTTTCGCTTCTGCTGACGTTTTGTCACGTTTATTTTTATTGCTATTATCATTCTTTTCATTCCATCCCATGTCTTCTGTTAATGCAGTTCATTTTTCATTTTCGCTTACCTGACTTTTTCAGTTTATATTCCCGCATTTATATTTCATCCACTTTGATGTTTGTAACCGTTTATTCTGCACTGACTTTCGCTTCAGCATATGTCGCATTGTCTTCATAATTATTATTATCATTCGTAATACTAATATTTACTAATAATATTTCTCTCATTGGTGTTTCATTTCTGACGTTCGCTGCAACCAATTTATTACTCGTCTCCTACACCGTTTATTCCCTGTTGGCTGTCTTTCCTACCTCTGTCGCATTTGTCTCTTCTTCTTTTAACGCGAGTTAATTCTGTTTATTTTAATCTTTTGTTTCGTCCCATTCTATCCTACACGTTTCCTCTCGTCGCAGTTCATTCGCCATTCTCTTTTCCCTAACTTCGTTTTCCTCCTTCCCTCTGTGTTTCCCCTCTCTTCTTTATTTCTGCGGATGTGATTATTCTAAGCATTTTTGTTCGCTAGATTTGTTTATTGACTGCAAAATAAAATAAATAAAAAAGGTCGATGGTCATGCAGCTGTTTTGAATGCTTTTCCATCCACCGATTTGTCGTTATATTTTCTCGTTGTAACGGTTTATCGACGAGGTAGTTTTCGGTTCTAGTGTCTCGTTTCGAAAGTTTTCTGTTTTGTTTTAGTTACTATTCTTTTTTTTCTTTCCTTCTTCTTCCTTGTCTATCATATCTTAAGGATGGAGCAGAATGGTCGGTTGGAACGGTTTAACCGAAAACTGGATAAATATGTTCCAAAAAGTGAGGGAATCTAGAATGGGTTACAGGAAAGTGAATAAATCTGTTTCATTTTTTTTAGTGAGCAGTGATAGGTTCAACAGCAAACTGAATAAATCTGAAATAAAAGTGAGGCGATCAGTCGAACAGCTTCACTTCAAATTGAATAAATTCGAGCTTCAGAGAAATAAAAACAAATCACCAAAGGCAGTAACAAAAGACCAAAGAAACGGAAAAAAAGAAAAGAAAAAAATAACAAAGCCGAATAATAATAATTAAAATCACATAATAAGTGATCGCATCCCGTCGGCAACAACTCGAGTGAGCGGCCTTGGGGAATCCTGCATGACTGGCCTTTGAAGTTCTGCATGACGGCTTCTCCGACTTGCTGCGGTCGTCGTCTCAAGGTGTCCTTTTGCACCTGCAGCATTCCCCTTTCCAGGATCCTCTCCGCGAATGCCTACTATTCTCATTTATTCTTTTTTTTTATTCTCATTCTTATAGTAATGATTATGATAATGGTGATAATAATAACAATGACGGTGATGATAATGATGACGACGACGATGATGATGATAATAATAATAATAATGATAATTATAACATTAATCAAAATACTAATAATAATGAATATATGTAATTATTATGATAACAGCAATAAAAAAATAACAAAATGGAAATAACAAGAATGATAATGATACTAATACTAATACTAATAAAAATAATAGTAATAATAAAAAAATAATAACAATGCTAATACTAATAACAAAAACAACAATAATCCTCACAATAACAATAACAACAAGAATTAGTATCCTAATTATTGTTATCATAATTCCGTTAAGTCGAAATCACCGTTGTATTGCCTGTGTCTCCCTGCCAATGCTTGATGTCCTTAGTTTTATCGACTCACATACCGTTCATAAAATGAGTGGATAACCTTGCATTCTAATGTTACAGCTACTGGTTAACATTAAGATACATGATTTTGAAGACAAAATAATACTAATCATTATGACAAAATAGTTATACGAATTGCAAAATAAAAAGAATATATATATATATATATATATATATATATATATATATATATATATATATATATATATATGGAACGTTTACCAGTTAAATAAATAGTGTAAGAACCGCTGTTATTGGCGATGCAGGCGCTTATGTTGCGCCGCCCCCCAACCGCGGGCGTAAAACATGGGCGTATAAACAACAGTTTACGGTCCCACGCCTGTATGCAAATGACCTCTTACACCCCCCCCCCCCCCTATCCACCACTTCCCCCACCATTCGCCTCCCTCCTCCCTTCCCTCTATTCAAGCACTCTATTCTTCTTCTTCCTCTTCGTCTTCTCCTCCTCCTCCTCCTCTCTCCCCTCCCCCTCCCCCTCCTCCTCTCCTCTCTTCTCCTCTCCTCCTTCCTCCAAGGAAGAGTCTCGAGAAAAAGGAAAATAGTGTTCTTCTTTCATTCTTTACTAGTAGTAGTAGTAGTAATAGTAGTAGTAGTAGTAGTAGTAGTAGTAGTAGAAGTAGCAGCAATAATATCAACAGCAACAACAATAAGGCTAAATATGAGAAAAAAAAATAATACCCCGAATTTATTCGGTTTCCCGCAAATAAATCCAGCTTATGCATCATTGCCGTCACAACGTACTCGCAGCGACAAACCACAACTCCAGTGCTATTCCACACATCTTTCCATTCTCTCTCTCTCTCTCTCTCTCTCTCCCTCCGTCCCTCCTTTCCTCCCTCCCTCCCCCTCCCTAATCCCCTCTCTCCTTCTCCTCAGGACACTTCGCACATATTTTCCTCTCGTGGCAGAGGGAGGAGATGGAGATGGAATGGGGGAGAGGAGAGGGGTAAGAAGAAGAGGAGGAGGAGGAGGAGGAGGTGGAGGAGGAGATGGAGGGAGAGGAAGGACAGGCTCTTACTACTTCTCACCGCAATACATTTTCTTTGCAACGGCGGCCCTGTCTCCTTCGTATTTGTGGCTTTCCTCGCCGTTCCCTTCTCACATTTTCCTTCAATTTGTTCTCTCTCCCTTCCCCTTCCACTCTATTTATTAATTTCGTCTGCTTTTGTGTCTTGTTGTTATTCTTTGTTATACTCTCCTTCCTTACTGTTAATTGTCATTTACGAAATCTTACAAAATATTTTCTTGTCTAAATCTACGTATCTCTTCTCCTTCATCTATTTTCTCAGTGTGTGTGTGTGTATGTGTGTGTGTGTGTGTGTGTGTGTGTGTGTGTGTGTGTGTGTGTGTGTGTGTGTGTGTGTGTGTGTGTGTGTGTGTGTGTGTGTGTGTGCGTGTGCATGACACAATTACCTCGGCTCACCTACCCCATGCAATATGATAATTTCCCTAATGACCCACCGATGACTTAGTGACAATTGGGCTGATTAGGGAGGAATAAATGCATACTAATATCACTCCTATAATCATATAGAGATTTACTTAAGCCTAGCAGCCAGCAGGGGACGGGAGGGGATGGGAGGGAAGGGGGGGGAGGGTGATTAGCGGGCCATGATTTCGTCAAAGGAAGAGGGATAGAGATAGATAGATAGATAGATAGAAATGGAGA
>BOPN01000649.1:403626-419697 GCA_017312705.2 Penaeus japonicus
TTCTTTATTCTTTTTTTTCGTTATCTTTCCTTCCTAATGTTATATATATCTCCATTAATGCGAAGCGAAGGGTGCTTTTAACATTAACCTATTTCCAAGGCGCTCTCATGCTAAGTATGACCCCGTAACACTACTATGGCTCCGCTGTGGTTAACGGTGTCCAGTGCCGCGCGTACAGTGGACGATAGATATAACGACCACTTTCGTTCCTGCACTGGTTATCTACGTATACCTCATTTTTGGACCCTCATTCTAGGATTTTGATATTGGTCCCTACTTTGATTTTTTTTTTTTTTTTAACACCTCATTCTTGGTACCTCATCCTGCTATCTCCTGTCACGTACCTACATCGAAAGCTTATCATAATTACCTCTTTCTTCTTGGTCCCTCACTTTCGATTCACCTTCCTCCCTACTTTGAAAAATGTCGAATATCTTATTCGTGTTCCCTCATCCTGCAATATCCTGTCTCGTTCCTACTTTGAAAACGTTGCAAATACCTCATTCTTGGATCCGTCAACCAAATATCTCATGTCACCTCCGTTCTTAACTTGAAAATTTATCAATGCATTTATATTGGTATCTCATTCTGGAATCTCATTGTCACCTTCGTATCTGCAATGAAAACTTACAAATACCTCATTCCTGGCCCTTCATTCTGGGGTCTCATTCTTGGTCCCTCATCCTGGGATCTCAATCATAGCCCCTCATTCTTCCTTCATACGTACCTGTAAGAGAGAAAAATGCGTTAGTCTGACAGCCTAAAGGCAGATTTGGACTAATTTGGGAAAAAAGGTAAATTGGATATGGAAATATCCTCTATATGAATAATATAAAGAAGATATCCGAAGAACAAAATATATATACGAAATAATTCACAAAACTAATATCATCATAATGAATATACAATATAACATATCGCGTTATAAGTACACATCCGAAATATATACCACTGTAATATCAAATACCATGAAATAACCAAACACAAAGTAACGAAATACATTACGCAATACTACAAACAGATCACAACACAAACTAAATCAAAACAACGTCGAGTACAGAAGCGCATGATGAAATCCCACATCATTATAAATCCAGTTCTCAATTACCTTCAGGCGAGTGTCCTATCCTGCAGCTAAATCAATGAAGCACTAAACCTTTAATGAGTTCTAAAAGTAATTAGCCAAACTCACCCAACGCCTGTTGAAGGCACTGACATTCTTGTCAAAGATAATTATTATTAACAAAGTTTGATTTTCAAGTTTGGTCTTCTGCGGTTCGAGCTCAAGGGCTGGCGTATGTTCTTCTTCATATTGCTTGCACGAAGGCAAATATTCTTGTATGTAGATATACATGTATGACTACAATAGCGCAAGTACACACATGTTACATACACGTGTCTGCATACGCACACACATACGCTCACACACGTACACGCAAGCACGCGCGCGCACAGACACACACATTTTACATAAACGTCTCTATACGCACACACACACGCTCACACACGCACACGCACGCACGCGCCCGCGCGCGCGCGCACACACACACACACACACACACACACACACACACACATATATATATATATATATATATATATATATATATATATATATATACACTACTACATTTATCAATACATAATTCTCCAAAAAAATAACCAATACACTGATAAACGTACAGACCACACCTTTAACTATGCACATATCACGATAAGAGTTGGAACCTCTTATCTTTATCGAAATATATAAAGATAACACATATTTATAATGACTGTACCTAAAAAAAATAGAATACACGATAAAGATAGAGACTAAGATAAAAAAAAATATATATATATATATCTAGATACAAAGGAAGTTATTGCCAAACCAAAACAAAAACAGAACGCAGTCCGTGATCCCATCCTGAGACCACCAGCGCTCGCGGCCGAGGGACCAGGGCCTGAGCCGCTAAGACACATTTCGTGTTAGCGGAAGTGCTGTGAGGGCGCGGGGGGAGGGGGGATGGGGGAGGGGGGGGGGGATGCTTGGACTAGGGGAGAGGGGTTGAGGTTGAAGGTTAGGGTTGGGGTTTGGAGAACGTGCTGGGTCAAATCAAGTCCGCCAAGGTCACAGACACTTCGTAATGACCTTTCTCTCTCGGGGTCAGTAACTGATGTCATATCTCCCCTCCCCCCACCTCCCCACCACGAGGTTTACTTTCCTCATCCTCAAAGGAAACGACAGAGAAATATTAAGAAATAAGTAGAGAGCGATGTGACGATAAATCAGTGACATCACACAAAGAATGCGAGTTGAGAGAGTACTCGCCATAAATGATTCTACATACCCCCCTCCCCCTCTTTCAGTCCTCCCCCCTAACACCCCTACCCCAAAGCTACCCCCTCCCCCACCTACCCTCGTCCAGGAAAGCTCAGGAAAGGCAATCTATATGGAATCCAATATCAAGAATAGGAATGTGGCGGGGCATTTACCTATACCCTTCTCGTTCCAGTTATGATTTTTCTTTTTTTTTGAATTACGAGAGCCGCTTGTGGGACTGAGACTTGGGAGAGGGCGAGGGCGAGGGAGAGGGAAGGAGGGAGTGATGGATGGATGGATGGATGCGGGGAGGGAGGGAGGGAGAGGAGGGGAAGGGAGGGAGGAAGAGAGGGAGAGAGAGAGAAGGAGAGAGAGAGAGAGAGACAGAGAGAGAGAGAGAGAGAGAGAGAGAGAGAGAGAGAGAGAGAGAGAGAGAGAGAGAGAGAGAGAGAGAGAGAGAGAGAGAGAGAACGACCTTGCGTGTGCGGATGTGGATATTGATTATCAAACGTGTATTATTCATAATAGTCGTGTGTGAGCGTGCGCCTGTGCGTGCGTATGTATACAGGCGCATGTATGTCTTTGTATATGGCCGCTAATGCGTATTTGTGGTTATCGCTGTGTCGACAGTGTAAATGCCCCATGCGTAACCTTCTGAATGCGCCTTTGTGTACAAGCCAACGCACTCCTCCGCTCCTGCCAGCGACCGACAAACGGGCCCATAATCTCGAAGCATCTCGGCACAGAATGGATATAATCACCCCATTCGAGCGAACATCCGCCCGCAAAGAGCAAATAAAACGGGGCGAGATCTACGAGGGAACCCGTTGCAACGCCCCCGCGCGATAAGCCCATGTCTCGGAACACGCGCTCGTTCGTTCTCCCGTTACTGGGAAGCCGTCAGAAAAAAAAATGAAAATAAAAATAAAGAAAAATCAATAAGTCAGTAGATCTAACTGAAGAAAGAAAGTCACTCGCGAAAATCACATAGTCCCAAGTCAGTGAATAAGATAACCTACAAAAAAAAATTAATAATAAAAAAAAAATAAGTAAATAAGAAAAAGAAACCGGGAAAATTCATTTATCGAACGGACGGACCTTCCCGCCATTTTCGGTATGGTGTCGTTACGTGTGGTGCCGTATAGAGTATCGCTTAAGATGAAGACCCTCAAGAAGCAATGCGGGGGCGTAGGGTAGAGACGGATGTAGAGGGATTAAAACTGGAGTCATGGGCCGAAGGTGGGAGGGAGAGGGGTGAGATGGGGAGATAAAGGAGAGGGAAGAAGAAATAAGAGGACTTTGAGGGGAAGGGGAGGATGAAGTGGTATGGGAGAGAGCGAGAGAGAGGGAGGGGGGGAAGCGAGGTTGGGGAGTGAATTGGTAGGGGAGAGATAATGGAAGGGGAGGGAAGAGAGACAAAGGAAGAGAGAGAGGGGAAGGGGAGGAAAGAGAATTAAGGGGAGAGAGAGAGAGGGGAAGGGGAGAACCGAGTAGTAAGGGTAGAAAAGGGAGAAATAAAGGAATGGAGGGGAAAAGAAAGGAAGAGATAGAGGAGACTAGCTAAGGGGAACGAAAGGGGGAAAATATAAAGAAAAAAATCCCCCCCCTACCTCCCCTACCTCTATCGCGGTGAAGGTCGGCTATGTCACCTCAACGGGGAGGGGGTGAAGGGGTAGGGGTGGCGGGGGTGATAGTGGCTGTCACAAGAGCGACACAAGGGATGTAATAACAGCGCGAGGCGGCACTGCTCAGGCTGTCATACCTTCCACGACTTAAAAAAGAGAAGGGATGTGTCTGAACACGTGGCCCACTTCGCTTCTTTTGTTGTTGTTTTTTATTTTCTCGAAACTACACATATATATGCATACAAATATATATACATACATACATACACACACACAGACAAATACAAAGACACACACACAATAATAATTTGTCACAAAGATATAACCTGCACTAATTTCAAAGTAAGTATCCCTTTCAGAAACAATCATCAACTCAAAAAGAGGGTTCTGATACCAAATAAACATTTTTTCAGTACTTACCTGTTGTTTTGCAGTTAAGCTAACAACAGATGCCTGAGTAGCACATACAGTTGTTGTATGTGCCACACCAAGGTTCGTATCACCACCTGACACCACAGTCCCAGTTCCCTGTAAAGGACATGCAACTTACATTTCCTGCATGTGAAACTTTTTTATCATTATTCACTGCTACATGAAATACCAAATGCAAATTTATTCATCCCTTATTTTTGTATTAATATCTTTTGAGACTAATGTCATATATTTCCTATTGCTTTAATGAAGTATTTGGTAAAAGACATGCAAATTAATTTTGAAAAGCACAATACATAGTTAACTGAAAAGTGTGTGTGTGTGTGTGTGTGTGTGTGTGTGTGTGTGTGTGTGTGTGTGTGTGTGTGTGTGTATAGATATATATATACATATATATATATATATATATATATATATATATATATATATATGTATATATACATATATACATATATGTATATATATATATATATATATAAATATATATATATATATGTATATATATATATGTATATGTATATGTATATGTATATGTATATATATATGTATATATATATATATATATATATATATATATATATATATATATATCCATATGCACACACACAAACACATATTCATTTATTCAAATCTAAACATAAAGAGAGACAGATGCAGTCCCGAGCATGCGGAGGGCATGCGGGTGTATGGAGCAAAGGGGGTCACAGCAGGTTGGAGGAGCCAGGTAGGCCTCGCTAGGGTTTCTCTCTTAAGAGGATTAAAGAGGTTTGTGAACTCCCTCCCCTCCCCCCTCCTCCCTTCCTCCCTTCCTCCCTGCCATCAGGAGGTGATGCAACCTGCCGGTATTCATTGGAAGCGTTCAAAGGAGCGACAATAGGCAACCGCGGAGGATCCTTGACTCAGGAACTGGGTCAGATCCGAAACTCGTAATATCACATGAAGGGGAGAGAGGGGAGGAGAAGAAGAAGAAAACGAAGAGGATGATTATGAAAAGGAAGAGGAAGAAAAGAAATGAAGAAATATAAGGGGAATAAGAATAAGAAGATGGAGAAGAAGAAGTAGAAGAAATCTAAGAAGAAAAAGAAGAAATATTAGAAAAAGAAAAGAAAAAGGAAGAAGAGATTTTTAAAAAAGAAAAGAAAAATATAGAAAAAAAACGTATCGCCCTTAACGGGAAGAAAAAGCTCATCTGAAAAAAACACACACGTTTGCATTGCCGTCAGTATCGAGTCATTTCCCGGCGCTCGTCATTTCGTCACCGGGCGCTCTCGGTTAGGCGGAAACGCGCCAGAGTTTAGTCCGGCGGCTTTTAAAATGCAAGCGGATTCGACAATCAATGTGTCACGCTGATAAGACTCCAATCAGTCAAAGGAAATTACTATTTTTTTAAGTCGTTGATTGATCGACGTATACTCTGTGACGTCATCGCACTTGAGCCCATCAGCATTTCAATTCCTCCAACCAATCACAGGCGTCCAAGTGTGGTTGCATAGCCGGTTGAGATGTCGGAACTTGAATGGTTGCTTCCCCTCGAATGTCTCTAGCTGAAAGCATGGGCTGAACCTTTGGTCCGAGTGAAGTCTAACTTCACAAACTTAACTAAACTGAACTGAATTGAACTGAATTGAACTGAACTGCCCTTGCCCTCCGTGCTGTGTCTCTTCCCCACTCCCTCCCTCTTCCCTACCTCCTCCTTCTCCCCCTCCCCCCCTGCGCCTCTTTCCCTCTCCTTCCCTAGATTCCTCCTTCTCCCTTCTTCCAGTGCCTCTTCCCTTTCTCTTCTCTACTTCCTCCCATTTCCCATATCCCCCCCCCCCCTTTGGCTCTTCCCCACCCATTTACCTCTTCCTGTCTACTTCTTTCCTCCGCATTTCCCCTTTCCTCCACTCCATTCCTCCTTCTTCCCTTATCCGCCTCTACCTCCTTCCCTCTCCTTCCCTTTACTCCTCCTCTTTCATCTCCCCACGTTCGATTCTTCCTCTTCCTTTTCCCCCTACCTCTTCCGCTTCCTCTCCTCTGACAATGCCCCTGCCCCTGTCTATTCCTCTTTCTCCCCCCCCTACCCCTACCTCTTCCTCTTCCTCCCCCCACCCACCCGCCTCTTCCCCTCACTCCGATCGCATCTCCCCCTCCCCTCCCCCCTGCACCTCCTCCCCTTCCCTCCACCTCTCCTACGCCTCTGCCCTCTCCTCCCCCCTCCCCCTCCCTCCCTCCTCTCCTCCCTTGCAACCCGGCTTTTCCTCAATTATTCATCCCTTTCTGTTGCTGAACTTCATTATCCGATAGCAGCTTGTCGATGATTATGGATCCCGCCACTGCCGTTTTTCCTTTGGCATGTCTCGTTCTGTTTTCTGTTTTACTCCCTTTTGTGTTTTTGGTCTTCTTCTGTTTTCATTACTATTTTTGTTTTGTTTTTTATTAATTTATTTTCCTTGTTTTTTTCCGTTTTTATTCCCGTTTTGTCTGTTTTTTATGTTTTCTTCCTTTTTTTTTCTTTTTTCACTTCTTTCTTTTCTCCTCCTTTTTTGCTCTTGTTCTGTTTTCTTCTTTTCTCACCCTCCTCCTGTTTTCTTCCCTCATTTCGCATTCCTCATCTGTTGTTGTTTTCCCTTTTTTTTCTTTATATCTCTTTCTATTCCATTCTTCTCTGCCTAACGATAAAAGTCTCCCACGCGAACAAACGAACGCGTGTGTGTTTGCTTGTGCCTGTTATTTTTGCTTTTGAATTTGCGTTTACGGTATAAACTTGATATTTGCCGCCATAGTTCGGATGCCTGTTTGTTTGGGCCAATGTCGCTTTTGTTTATGATATACCATTGTTTGCGTTCACTTTGTATTCGAGCTTTGCGTTTGTTTTGCTTTTCGTTTTTGTATTTTTCGTTCGCTCGACTCGACTCGACTCGCATCAGAATTCAAAATATGCGAAATGAAGTTCTTTTTTTCCCAAGTAATCTAAAAATCCGTTATATTTTCAAACAACAAGGAAGGATGAGGAAGAGAGGAGGGAAGGAGGGAGGGAGGAAGGGTGGGGGAGAGAGAAAGGAAGAAGAGAGGAGGGAAGGGGACAGAGGGAGGGAGGGAGGGAGGGAAGGGGAAAGAGGGAGGGAGGGACAGAGGGAGGGACAGAGGGAGGAAGGGAAGGAGGGAAGGGGACAGAGGGAGGGAGGGAGGGAGGGAAGGAGGGAGAAAGAAGGGCTCGACTTGCCCCGGGTCTACCCCCATCCCCACCCACCCGACCCCCCCCTCTCTCCCTCCCCTGTAAACCAATCTCATCGCAATTTCCCTCTCCCGCCAGGAATGAAGCTGTCTGATGGAACCTTTAGATGCTCAAAAGTCACGTCCACCAGTCCATCACAGAGCCTAACTCGTGGCCTACATTTTAACTTAACTCACTACTACTTTTTTCTCTCTTAAATTTCATACCCTAAAACAGGGTGTACTGTAAACTAAAAAATACAAACAAACAGTTTCTTTACCCAGTCATAGTGATTCAAGCATTAAATTTGCTTAATAATGTTTATCTATTTATATCGAATGTTTTCATTATATCTTTTTTTTCTTTTTATATTACTAAAAGTATGAAGTTTAACTATCTTAGTGTTTTTATCTAATTAAATCATAAGATTATTCTTTCTAAACGTATGGGAACCTCAGTTTTAATGTGCTTTTTTTAATCTTTTTTGTTTTAATTCAAATAACAACACATATAAATCTCAAGATATATGATGAAAACGTATCCAAATTTCGTCGTGTTTAATTAATAACACTTCAAAACTGCAACTGAGAATATCCACTTTCGATCTCTGACCCGAAGCATAAAAAAGCAAAATCAATCACACTTATCCTATCCTTTACCCCTAGCCATACACCACCCTCGCTATCAACAGAAAAACAACAAACAAAACATAGGTCAAATTTAAAAAAAGAAAAAAAGAAAACGAAAAAAAAAAGAAAAAAAAATCACAGGCAATCAGAATCTACCTCGATCTGACTGGCAACCCCATTCACCATCTGATTGCATCCTATGATTGCAACGATGGAAGAGCCACTGATACCTGATGACAGATAGAGTTGTTATGAGCCCGTCTGTCAAGTGGGTGTCAAGATGGTATGTGTCAGGCATGTGTAGTGTGAGGTGAGTGTGCGAGTGGGTTAGTGAGTGAGTGTGAGAGTGTGAGTGTGAGTGTGGGTGTGGGTGTGGGTGTGGGTGTGGGTGTGGGTGTGGGTGTGAGTGTGGGTGTGGAGGAGAGGGAGGGGGAGAGAGAGAGAGGGAGAGAGGGGAGGGAGGGAGGGAGAGAGGGAGAGAGAGAGAGAGAGAGAGAGAGGAGAGGGAGAGAGAGAGAGAGAGAGAGAGAGAGAGAGAGAGAGAGAGAGAGAGAGAGAGAGAGAGAGAGAGAGAGAGAGAGAGAGAGAGAGAGAGAGAGAGAGAGAGAGAGAAAAGAGAGAGAAAGAGAGTGAAAGAGAGAATTTGTGTGTGTGCTGTGTGTGTGTGTGTGTGTGTGTGTGTGTGTGTGTGTGTGTGTGTGTGTGTGTGTGTGTGTGTGTGTGTGTGTGTGTGTGTGTGTGTGTGTGTGTGCGTGTGCGCGTGTGTGTGGGAGTGCATATACGTGTACGTGTGCGTGCGTGTGCAGAGAGAAGATAGAAGAGAGAAAAAAAGAAAAGAGAGAGGAAACGAGAGAAAGAGAGATTTTTAATCAATTACAGGGCTTCCTATGCCCATAAATCTCACTCAACATGGCGCTGCCAACGTTACGATATATCTTCAGCCCGCGCATCCCATCCGCTTTCTCCCTCGCCTGCTCTTCTCGTCCTTCTCCTGGTTATCCTTTCTTTGTCTTCTCCTTATCCTTCTCTTCGTCCCGTTTCCTTTGTTGCTGTTGTTGTTTCACTCCGTCTCATGCTGTTACATTTGTCTTATTTATATATATATTTTTTCTCTATGTATTTTTCTTTCACCTATTCGCCGTAGTCGCTGTTTCCTCTTCCTCCTCTGCTTCTTCTTTCTCCACTTCCTTCGCCCTTTCCTTTTCCCTTCCTCTCCTCATCCCCGTCTCAAATTCCTCCACCACTTCTCCAAGCCCCCCTACCTTCATTCCACCTCTACCCCCACCTCTCTTATCTCCAACCTCCATTCCACTTCCACCTTACCCTTACCTCTCCACCCCACCCCACCTAATTTCCATTCCACTTCCACTTCCACTTCCACTTCCACCACCTCCTCCTCCTCCTCCTCGACACAATGACGGCAGTTTAATTTAGGCAGGTAAGGTATGACAGACACCTGCTCTTAATGACACTGACGCCTGACGAATCGCGCGAGCTGACAGCGCTGATATTTTAGGAGGTGGAGAGACACACACACACACAGGACACACACACACGCACGCAACCACATGTGTGCGCACATGCACACGCACGCACACACACACACACGCACAAACACACACACACACACACACACACACACACACACACACACACACACACACACACGCACGCACGCACGTACACGCACGCACGCACACACACACACAAACAAACATACACAGAAGAGAAGAAAAGAGAAGAGAAAAGATGAGAAAAGTGAAGACAAAATACAAGACCAAACCAGAACTAACTAGCAACGCCTAAAGTGCCACAAAGCGGCTCTAAGCTCGCTACCTGTCACTTGACGCACGCAAGAGCATGATTGTGTTGACGCGCTTTTGGCAT
The DNA here is from genome assembly GCA_017312705.2 of Penaeus japonicus. NCBI lineage: Eukaryota > Metazoa > Arthropoda > Malacostraca > Decapoda > Penaeidae > Penaeus > Penaeus japonicus. The sequence goes on from BOPN01000649.1 coordinate 413,701, forward strand.
GGCTTGCGCTTGCTATCAGTACTTTGATCTTTGCCGTTAGTAACCGTTTGTGTGCAGGCCACTTCTTTCCTTCTCCCACTCCCTGTGTCCACTCTTCCCTCTCCTGGATTAATCCTTGGGTAATCACGTGTTTACGGAACCATGGGGGGGGGGGGGCACGATATTGTGCTGGTCCCAAGTCATCGGATTTTACGTAACTTTAGAATTATTATCAAAGAAGCCTTGTGATAGACTATAAGAGCTGCATATTTCGTTATCTTATTAAAATCAATAAACTTTAGGCTCTTTTGTGTCCCTGTTTGTGTAAGGAATTCCCGCTTTATAGAAATAGCCTTGCAACATACTGCAAGAGCGGCATCTTTTGCCATGCTATCACATTCAATAAACCAACGTTAGGCTCTTTGTGTTCCATGGCGTTAACATTTGATATACGTCTAAGGGGTATTAGCGGTAGTGTCGAGGGGGTATCGTCACTGTATTTGGTACCAGTTGACTTTAATCCGGCCTTACCCCCCCCCTTTCTCCTATTCAAGAAAGTTAAAATTAGATGTATTTTAGATTTATCGTAATCGTCAGTAACAGCAACGACAACAAACGCCATTATATCAACCATTACTGTGTTATCGTCCCCACCAATACACAAGTGTACCCAAATACCCATCCTAACCACACAAAATCAACCACATTTGCCCGTCATCCCCACCACATACCGACGAGGAAAACACTACAGCAGTCAAGTGGCCACAACTCCACCAGAAGTATTTTGACAAAACCAAAATAGACGCTGTAAAAACTCTTACAGTCACAAAGAGCTGTGAGGGGCTTCGGCTGCAAGGAGGGCGGTGCTTTTAAAGGAGGCGATTTGGGTAGAAAGATAAGACAAATAAATGAATAAACGCGAATAAACAGGAGTAACATACAAGCACAATCACACATTACAATACCCTGCTAATGTTGACTCAATAGCGCCACTGTGCCGCAATAGCGATGCAACAAACGACAATAATTTCTGGCGAAGACAAGTAAACAAAAGCCAAAAGAACGACCTCTCCGCCAACCAAACGGACAAAGCGCCAGAACTCAACACCGAGGAGTGGGTTTGGCTCCCTCTTTTGAAGGACTTTATCCCGGGGAGTAATTTGCATATAAGTTGCGCCATAGGAGAGCCGTGTGTAAATTATGAGGAGTGGGGCTTGAAGCGGGAGTGAGAGGCCGAACGGACAGAGTAAAGGGAGTTCCTTCACACTGGCCCAAATATCGGCATAAAAGGAGCCGCGGCAGAATTCCATTAACGCCAAATACTCACGTGTGTGCGCGCGTACACACACACACACACACACACACACACACACACACACACACACACACACACACACACACACACACACACACACACACACACACACACACACACACACACACACACACACACACACACACACACACACACTCACACAAACACACACACACACACACAAGCACATACACATGCACAAACAAGATAACTGATATCGGCGAAATTGGGAAAAATGTACGTATGAAGTACAAAGTTCTTATCGCCTTGATATGAGATGGGTACGAAAAGAATATGAAAAAAAAGTGTATGTGTGCGTACGTGTGTGCGTGTGCGTGTACATATGTATGTGCATGTACATGTGCGTGCTCGCGTGTGCAAGTGCGTGTGTATATATGTGTGTTTGGCCAAGTCTCGGTATAGCAATTCGAGCACTGCCAGGTATGCGTGCCTACTTGCCCAGGTACAATTTGCCCAATATACCCAGTTACCCACTTTACGCTCCTACGCCACCTGTCTCTCGCAGTCACCTGTAGAAGGGATCTTGGCTGACAGTGATGCTGCTACAAAGCATCTTGGGTGATAAAACAAAGGCGTACATATAGGAAAAGACACTGCATACACACATGTACACGCACGTACGTTTGTGTGTGTGTATGTATGTGTGTATGAGTGTGTGTGTGTGTGTGTGTGTGTGTGTGTGTGTGTGTGTGTGTGTGTGTGTGTGTGTGTGTGTGTGTGTGTGTGTGTGTGTGTGTGTGTGTGTGTTCTCATTGTAGAGCTCTTCTACTCAACCTTCTAATTTGTCCCTATCTCTCTCTCTCTCTCTCTTACTCTTACTCTTACTCTCACTCTCACCCTCACTCTCACTCTCACTCTCACCCTCACCCTCACCATCGCTCTCACTCTCACCCTTTCCCATCCTCCCTAATTTTCTTAGATGCAATGCTAGTCGATAAAACTCGTCTCACGTAACCTCCCTTTTCACGATCTCTTTGCCTGGCACTCAGGCTGAGGTCACTGGGTACAACCTCCCTCTCGTCACAATGTTCAACCTATTTATGAACAACCAATCTAATCCCAGCCGCTGACACGTGATAACTCAACCGTATCTTTAAAAAAAATAAAAAATAAACATTTCTTGAACGCTTTGCACCTATGTTGCTGTTGGGCTTAGTGTTGAAAGTCAATATGCGAAAGCGAGTGCATGTGCTGGTATGTTAGTTCGTATAAGAAATGCAAATAAACCAAATGAACATGCACAACGAAAATGCACCACCGCGCCAACTCCATCATGCACACGCACGCAATGATACAAGTGATATTGATTATGCTTGTATAAGTGTTTGTTGTGTAGTTTGTGCGTTTGTGGTGTATGTGAGTTTGCCTAGTTGGTGCATGGGATATGTATGTATAGTTTGTAAGTGTATATCATGCGCTTTTATGGTTTATGCATGAATAGTTTGTACGTGTATAGTGTATGCATGTATGGTGTCTGTGGTATTGTGTGCGGAGAGCGTGCGCGTGTGCACAGTGCTTACGTCTGCGCATGTGCCTAAAGGGTTACGTGAGATGATGAGACGTAAGGCAATTTCACCCAATGTCGAGTTTAACTGACGATAACAATTTAACAATCTAGTATACGATTTCACGCTTTCTAAGAAAAGACCTATAAACAGAATAGTTGCCAACTCCCCCCTCCCCCCCCCCCCTGGATGTATCGTCATGGGCAACCTTGAGAGATGGGGGGCGGGGGGGAGTTTATGATATGCTGTCAAGTGCAATCATAAAATCACAAGATCAGAGAATTCACTAAACTGGAGCACCATCTGATCAGAAACCTTCCAATCATTTTATCTTCCCTTATCAAGCCTCTTTCGAGTATTATATGCATGACGTATGAAATCAACTATTTTATCGTAAACTATCACTAAATACATAAAAAACTTTTATCTTTATCATCATTATTAATGCTTTTACTATCATGATTATCATCATTATGATTACTATTTCATCATCATTATGATTACTATTTCATCATCATTATGATTACTATTTCATCATCATTATCATTACTATTTCATCATCATTATCATTATCATTACTATTTTCCTCATCATCATCATCATCATTATTTCCCCTATCATTACCATTAATGTTTTCCTCATCATCATTACTATCATTATCCTCATCACAAAATAAAATCGTTTGCAATCCTCCCGGACCTCAAGAGAGCCCAGGGCGATGAACCAGCCGGACCGAATCGCTCTAACGCTTTAAGGGCGGTTCTAAAAGAGGCCCGCCCGACCACGCCCACATATGTTCCATCTGGCTAAATACTCCCCGACCACAAACGTTCTTTCTGGTCTAATCCCCCGCCCAAAAAGGTTCCCTCTGGCCTACTCCCCCGTTAACAAACGTTTCCTATAGCATAATCCCCCGCCCACATACGTTCCCTCTATCCTAACCCCCCGCCCACAAACGTTATTTCTAGCCTAACCCCCCGCCCACAAACGTTCCCTCAAGCCTAACCCCACACTCTCCCACAAACGTTCCCTTTGGCCCCCCACCCAATAACGGTCTAAATCCGAAAATTACTAGTATTTTCTTGATGATTTAATTGATAACTGATCGTTCTGGAATCGCCTGGAATAGTCAGGGGAATCTCTGGCAATGCTCATAAGGAGGATTCGAACATAGAGCATCGTGGACATGAATCATACTAGTTCTTTTTCAATTGAATAGCGGTTTTTGGTGCGGTGTTAATATCCTCTCCGTCTTCTCTCTCTCTCTCTCTCTCTCTCTCTCTCTCTCTCTCTCTCTCTCTCTCTCTCTCTCTCTCTCTCTCTCTCTCTCTCTCTCTCTCTCTTTTTCTCTTCCTCTTTTTCCTTCTCTTTCTCTTTTTCCCATTCCCTTTTTCTCTTTCTCTGTCTTACTCACTCACTTGTTTACTTACTTACTCACTTACTCATTTATTCACTTAGTTACTTACTTACTCATTCACTGACTCACTCCACTTTCCTCTCCTATATTTTTTTCCTTCCCCTCACATCTTTTTCGCCCAATATCTCCCATCCTTGCCCCTTTTCCTCTAAGCGTCTTTCTCCCTAAACTCTCTGTCCTCTTCTTTTTTTCTCTTTCCCTCTTCATCCCCCTCCACCCCCTTTTACTCTCGTTGTTCCCCTCCCCTCTCTTCCCCTCAAGCTTTTCCTCTCTTTGTTTCATTATCCTTCTCCTTTTTTGTTTCTCTCCTCTTCCTTTCCTCTTCCTCTCCCTCGTCCCACATTATTTCTCTCTGTTCTCCTCCCATGCTCCTTCCTTTCTTCCCTCTTCCTTTTTACACTTCCTTTCCCCCTTCCCCTTCCCATTCCCTCCCCTCAACCTCTCCCTCTCTCCTCTTGTTCCCCGCTGCTTCTCTCTCTTCCTTCTTACCTTCCCTTCCCCACTTCTTCTTCCCCTTTCCCTTCCCCTCAACCTCTCCCTCTCTCCTCTTGTTCCCCGCTGCTTCTCTCTCTTCCTTCTTACCTTCCCTTCTTCCTCTTCCTCTTCCCCTTCCCCTCCCCTTTCCCTTCCCCTCAACCTCTCCCTCTCTCCTATCGTTCCGCGCTGCTTCTCCCTCTTCTCCTCCCCTTCCCCATCTCTGCCAACGATCAAATTCAGGATCACGCCGACCGTGAGAAATCGATATATCGCGCACACGTCCTTGTCTCTCAAACGTCCTTGACACATGCCCCGTTGCACCCCTCCCCTTGCAGTTCCTTCCCTTTCTCTCTTTCGCGCTCTCTCTGTCTCTGTTTCTGTCCCTGTTTCATACGCTCGCGCGCTTTCTCCTTCTCTTTCTATCTCCTTTCTTTCTCTCTTTCTCCTTCTTTCTCTTTCTTTCTTTCTCTCTTTCTCTATTTCTTTTTTTTTCTCTCTCTCAACCTACCACCTCGTTTCTCCTTTACAATCTCAATATTTTCTTCCTCCTCTCCCTCTTTTCCATTTCTCTTCCTCTTCCCTCCATCTCGCTCGCGTACCTCTTCAACCAGTTAAGACAGCGACACGCGCGCAAAAAAAGGTGTAAATTATACGTCTTCCTTTTAATTACATAAAACTCGATTTGGCTTGATCAAGACGCATCGAACGAATCCTAAAACGGGATATCCTCTCCCCTGCAAATCTTCCAGCGAGGAGCGAGGGAGGTCTTCACGTGCGCCGAAGAAGGAGATCGAACTTGATCGTGCAATATCACGTGCATCGTTGCAATTGTGTGCACTCTGCTGACACACAATGATGCTTTATTCGGGGAAGAGGTGATGGGAAGGGAGGAGGAAGAGATGGAGGGAGGGAGGGAGGGGGGGGAGAAGAGGACGGAAGAAGATAATAGAGAGAGAGAGAGGAAGGGAGGGAAAGAGGGAGAGGGAGAGAATAAGTGAGAGTGAGTGAGAGAAAGAGAGAGAGAGAGAAAGAGAGAGAGAGAGAGAAATAAAGAGAAGAGTAAGGTCGAGAGACAGAGGACCAGAGGGAGCGAGAGGGGCGAATAATGATACATAACGTCGAGCCAAAGCCGGAACAACGCACTTGAAAGTGTTCCTCGCATGACGTCGTCCTATGAATTCTCCAAGACTCGCGCACGCTTCCGAACACGGTATGACGTCAATATGACCTTCATTTATTTTCTTTTTTTTTCAACCCAAAGGAAAGCAGGAGAGACGGACTGG
>BOPN01000649.1:420985-430985 GCA_017312705.2 Penaeus japonicus
CCGAACCGAGGAGCGCATTCACTCGGCACGGCGGTTTACGTTTAATAAAATATAAGAAGTTTCGTTTACTATGATATGAGAAGTTTCATTTGCTATGATATAAGAAGTTTTAATTACTAATATACGCGAAGTTTCATTTACTATGATATAAGAAGTTTTAATTACTAATATACGCGAAGTTTCATTTACTAATATGCGCGAAGTTTCAGTTACTAAACTACGCGAAGTTTCAGTTACTAAAACACGAAGTTTCATTTACGAATATACTCGAAGTTTCATTTACTAAACTACTAAAAGATGCGAAGTTTCATGCGAATTCCTGAACTCTTCGCAATGACTAAACAAATAACAAGCGAACAAGAACACTCCCATTAAAACTAAGGTCGCGCAAGCTCATTACGCGAACCAGCCATTATAATAATAATAAAAAAAAGGAATTGCAGCAAGCTTTACGACTGCTTTCGCAATGCTTGTCATAATCATGCATTTCATTCATGTACCCAACTCTAACTACAAAAAAATATATCTCGTTTTCTGTGCGTTTGGTTTGAAAAGTAAGCGTCTAAAAGAAAATGTGAATGAATTAAATCGTGAAATGCACAAACACACATTAATCTAATCTATTTACACAGGTTTCACACACGTAAGACTATTTATTCCATGGGCACTATACAGCGGGGCACTCACATTACGCTATAATCCTCTGGCACAGTACACGGTTGATGATCACAGTACGATGGGCAAGTAAGCACAAGGGAATCCCGGTCACAACGAGGGGCAAGCACAAGGGAATCCCGGTCACAACGAGGGGCAAGCACAAGGGAATCCCGGTCACAACGAGGGGCAAGCACAAGGGAATCCCGGTCACAACAAGGGGCAAGCACAAGGGAATCCCGGTCACAACAAGGGGCAAGCACAAAGGAATCCCGGTCACAACGAGGGGCAAGCACAAGCTCTCTCTCCTCCAGCAACAGGATCACCATGCAACAGCCTCTGTTCTGCGGCTCGTCTCGCCCCGACCCTTGCAACCATGCGCTATGTGTTACCACGCTTATATCCCTGTATCATGTTGGCATAAGATTGCACAGTATCAAGGACCCGCTGGTGTAGCAACACAGTGGGATATTATGTCTGCAGACGAGGGTGTGATGTTGAGAAGCATCATATACGTACATACATATACGTACACACATATACGCACACACATATACGTACATACATATACGCACATACATATACGTACACACATATACGCACATACATATACGTACACACATACGTACATGCATATCCGTACAAACAAGACAAGACAGCACGTTGGGTATGTATATGTCACATTAGCTTATCCGTTTACGGCGAAAGACGCTACTAAACCTTTTATTGCAAACATTTTACTTATCAATGATGCAACACACCAACACCTCTCTGCACCGCGAGAGAGGGAGAGAAAGGAAGGTCATAATATAGTCCTTTAATAGGAATTCGAACTTCATAATGGAAATTAATCTCTCTGACCTTAAAACTCAGATAAAGAACAGGTTATGTAAGAAAAAAAAACATAACATGGACGACCTTATTTCAAATAAATGACCATGACATTAAGATTAAGAAGAAAAAAATAAATATACATATATAAATTCAATTTCGATGACGACTTTCATTACTTTCTTCATAATGGAGTTTAATTGGCCAATAATAAAAAAAAGGAAAATATTTTCAAGGTATACAGGTTCTAAGTAATAACGGGAGTATAATAAATATTGTAATAATAGTTATTTCATAAGTTTGAACGTATCCTATCAAATATATATTTCTTGTAATTTGTGAGCGCCTTCTAAACCGAGCGTTCATTCACTTAAAAACCCGATTAAATAATGGATTTATTCTACATATTTACAACATACTTTCCACTCTCCTACTTTCTAGTCAATCTTGCTCTTGAACTATAACAGCCTATCAACCCCCCTCCCTCCCCCTCCACCCCTCCCCCCCAAGCCACCAGAATCATATACATATACATACATACACTCTATGCAAGTAACGCTGGCCGACAATACAAAGCAGAAACATGTAAAGAGGAAAAAAAAGACTGTCCGCGCCCCGCGCCCCCCCCCCCCCAAAAAAAAAAAACGGCACGGCACGAGGCAAGGATAACAACTCCTTTACCACGCCTTTAACCAAACCGTTCTGTGCATAAGCAACAGCCTGAGCAGGTTTAGAAATGACTACATTGAATTACATCTCCACTTAACGGAATACTTTTTCGTATGGTTGAGGACACACACACACACACACACACACACACACACACACACACACACACACACACACACACACACAAACACACACACACAAACACACAAAAAAAAAAAAAAAAAAAAAAAAAACAGATTCGAGACTGCAGATCTGTGAAGATGTATTTTCTATAATCAACGCTCTTTCAGATGGACTTTATACTAGACTTGTGCGTGTTTCAAGGTAATCGGTTCAGTCATAAATAATTCACTGTTTCATCCTTCTGCAATTTTAAACGAATGGTTTATGTAACGCTTTCTTTACTGTTCCCTCTGTCTATTTTTCTCTTCCCTGTTTCTTTGGTTCTCATCTCTCGGTTCTCTCTCTCTCTCCCTCTCTCTCTCTCTCTCTCTCTCTCTCTCTCTCTCTCTCTCTCTCTCTCTCTCTCTCTCTCTCTCTCTCTCTCTCTCTCTCTCTCTCTCTCTCACTATCGTCTATCTTCACCCTCCCTCTCTCTATGGTCTATCCCCCCCTCTCACTATGGTCTACCTCCCCCCCTCACTCACTCACACACTCTCCCTCTCCCTCTCCCTCTCATGGTCTCTCTATCCTCTCTCTCTCCCTCTCTCTCATGGCCTCTCTATCTATCCCCCCTCTCTCTCTCTATCTCTCTCCCTCCGTCTCTCTCTCCCTCTCCCTCTCTCTCATAGCCTCTCTATCCTCTCTCTCCCTACCCACTGGCGGGCAAATTCCAGCCGTAGCACATTATCGCGCGCGGTTACGAAAGTCCAGAGTAGCTACGCAATGCTTCTGGAATATGGTTTCCATAGCTTGCAGCGCTCTCTCCTCTTTTTTCTTCTAAACCCTTTCCCAATTTCGTAGTTCCTTCTAACGTGAAAGTATTACAGTTTCTTCATCATCCTCATCACTATCACCATCATTATCATCACACTTGCTTCAGAACATCAGAACATCACCTCGTCCGAATCACAAGCCACTAATCATCATCGTCTCCGGAGAATTACCAACTCTAATCACTACTCTGCCGTGGCGTCGACCGCACAACCTGGGCATTAAAGACCAACTTCCTGGTTAGGCTTTGAGGGTCTTGTCTCTCCTCGAAAGCACCTACTGTAGGCCTAAGCTTTCAAAGTCTCAAAAAGTGGTACCTAAGCCTTGTGGTGGTGGTGGTGGTGGTGGTGGTGGTGGTGTTGCGACAACCTCAGATCTGGGAAGTTTGGGTGGGGAGAGGGAGGAGACAGCATATACTTATATATGTAATTTCTGAAACTGGTTGAATTAGGAGTTCATTTCTCCTGAATGAAGTCTCGTGTATTTCTTCAATGTGTACCGAGTGCCACTGTAATTTCTGAATGTCTATTTCTACCCTAATTCGCTATTCAAGGGTCATCATAGCACACCTCAAAATAACCCTATAGATAACATAACTGTAAAAACAAACAAACAAGTAGGCCTATCTTAGTACCCCTTAAAAAAAAAGAGAAAGAAGAAAAAAAAAACTTACGCCAGATCACCGTAGGCATGGATATATTTCGAATGTAGATTAGTCACAAACAGCTGAGTGTCAGATCCCAATCGGTGCGTCCCCAGTCTTCGTCTTTTCCACTGTTCTTCCATTTTTGTTTTTTTCTTTTCGTATAGATTTTCCTCTGGTGTTTTTTTTTTTTACACAAATAGTAAATTCTTGTAGTGTCGGTAATGTACTTTATTTCACAGCGAACGCCCGCCTCTCCAAAAAAAAAGTATAATCACTATCAGCAAGTTAAAACGACACCTTAATTTCGAAATATCCGAGGCACTTCTTCCTTCATCCACAGTTAAAAATCGTAAAATCCACATCCACTTCCTCCTTTTCGACTTGGAAGACGGGACGAAACCACATGCCCCGAAATGGCCTTTTTCTTTTCTCGTAATTCAAGGTGAGGATACAGCCGGTGCCATGTCTTCCTGCGCTTGTGTCAAGGGCGTGACTACAAATCCTATCCTCTTTTTCCCTTTCTTGAGTTTCCGCCCCACGCCGACTGGAGACAACGCAAGGGCTCTTGATGTACTTCGGAACTCCTCGAAATGGCCTAACGAGCAGTTCCCTTCGAGAAAATGCAATCAGGCTGAGATAGGACTCAATTCTCTTCATTACTAAATGCCTCTTGTAAATCATACGCAAAAGCGATTCTCATGTGCTTTAATGAGCTATTCATCAGCAAGGGAGGACGTCGGGAAGAAAAAGAAGAAGAAAAAAAAAGAGAGAAAACCAATTTGCAATTATAATCCGGCAGTCTACCTCCTTCACACGCCTTCTATGCGCGTCTCCAGACTTCCTTGTTTTATCAGAGAGGTCAAGTCAACAGGTCATCGTAGATAAGTGTCATTTACGCAAAGGATGCAATCGTGAAGTGACAAGTAATGCCGATAATGATAATCAGTCCTCTAAATAAATAAAACTAGCCATTATTGAACGTAAGGCAATGCCACGCGTAATTGTTATCGACACGAGACTCGTAATTAATGTTAATCTTTGCGTTCGTCAGCATCCCTATCACGTTTAAGAAAGGAATGGCCATCCACCTTGACCTGCCATGGGAAGGTTGGATGGCGATTTTGTGATGTGCAAAGGATTTTTTCTAATTATAGGACGGATATTCGTACTGCCTGCAGAAGAGCCTAACACGGTAAGGCAGTCGTTTTTATAACGATGGCATTAAATCAATTGCTACATTGAATGTACCAAATAAATTATATATATACACACATATATATATACACACATATATATGTAAATATATGTATATCATTCATGAGTGTATGTAATCAAAAGGCTATAAACATTTATCCGGAAAAAAAAGTTTTTGTTCCCGGTAGCTGAATAAGCGGCATCTTTACTTTTTTCATCATTCACGGACAATGCCTTCGCAAATAGCCGTCGACAGGATAAAAAGACATGAACACAGCCTCGCAGAACAACGTGGAAAAAACCGCGCATCAAATTCCACGCAAATCCGAGGAGGAGAGAGAGAGAGAGAGAGAGAGAGAGAGAGAGAGAGAGAGAGAGAGAGAGAGAGAGAGAGAGAGAGAGAGCGGGTATTTTGAATCCCACCGTTAATCACGATAGAGATCTGAGGTCTTGAGCTTGACGATTTTGCATGGTGATCGTAAGATATAATAATACCAAAAATGAATAAAATAAACTCGGGGAGGTAGGGGTGGGGGGTGGGGTGGGGTGGAGGGAGATGAATCGAAAAAGAGAGAATTCAATTGAACACTTAGTCCTAACTTCCTGGACCCTGGGTGACCTTCGAGGCAGCTGAGTAAATTCCTCTTCTTTATGTTTGATTCTAGTCGTTCCCGCTGAGCTCCGACGCCCTTCCTTTTCTACGTGGGGATGAGGGGGGGAGGGGCGGCGAGGGGAAAAAAGGGGGAAAGAAGGGGAGAAGGAGAATGATTTAGGGGATGGTCGTGAAGGGAGTTGAGGAAAAATGTCTGGATAGCAGATTGGCAATACGAAAATCGCACACATTCGCTGAAACACGCCCACACAATCCTACACGCCCACATACACACACACACACATACGCCCACACAATCCCACATGCCCACACACACACACACGTCCACACAAACACACAGACTCGTTTGTAATATTCATCTAAGGTGTGACAAGAGTAAGAAAAATGTCGAGTAATGTTCAGCCTCTTTTTAAAGGGGTTGGGATGGGGGTGGGGGGGGTATTATGGAACAAGAGGGAAAGAGAACTTGTATAAATAAAGTAGCTACATTTAGGTGCCTCTCAAGGCTTTCCATGACTGAAGGTGCGGGGCGAGAGGCAAACGGGGGGGGGGGGGGGGAAAGAGTTATGGATGCTGGAAGCAACACACACACTTATATGTGTGTGTGTGGATTTTTTCCCGATTCGCCAATCCTTCCTAGATGTTTTTAGAGCTGCTAACTGCAACAGGTAATATATATTCTTGCTCTGGAATATATATATAAAAAATGTGACCTCGAACAGACAAGGCTATGAAGATTATACTAAAAAAAATAGTAAAACCATTAAATTAATCCGGTCTCTTAGACACCTCAAATTAATTACACACTTATAAAAAGAATCACCCATGCTAATAAAACACTAGCAAAATACAATTCTGATCCTGGTGTGGAAATCCAACCTAGCCTAACATAGCACGAAGGCCAAGTTACGAACCTTCTTAAGGACTTTCGACTAATAGATAATCAATTCTCTGACTTGACGAGTAATCTGACCTATGGGAGTGTGTCTGGGGGAGGGGGAGGGGGGCTGAAGGCAAATCAGTAAGACGATTAATTACTGAAGTGAAGAAGATAGCATAGGGTGATCTAGGTCTAAAGGTGTTTAGGTATATGTTGATACTAGAAAAAAGGCGGATTAGAGAGAGGAGGAGGGAGGGAGGGAGAGAGAGAAGGCAGGGACGAGAGGGAAAGGAGAGGAATAGAAATAGAGAGGTAGAGATGCAAAGAATGAGAGAGAGAGAGAGAGAGAGAGAGAGAGAGAGAGAGAGATAGAGAGAAATATCAAGGGTCTTGCCTTCTCTTGACGAGTCCCAGCGATTTGCTATAGAGAATACAAAACAAAACAAAAACAAAAAAAAAGAAGAAAAAAAACGTGATAATATCACACGCCTCTTCCTCTTCCTCATCCTCACCATGGCTGCAATTACCTTTTTTCTTTTTCTTTTCCTTCCGACCCTAAAGTCCCTTCCTCTTACTCTTTTTCCTCCGACCCTAAAAGTCCCCCCTCCCCCCCTCCCCCCTTCCCCTTTACTCTTCGCAGACTTGAAAATCGACACAAGACATGGGAACACAGGGCGGCGTGGCTGCGGTTTCTCAAAGTGGACAAGTTCCTGTCGAACGTAATGGCTAAGGGAGAGAAACATGTTTTTTTTTCTCCTTCTTCTACTTCTTCCTTTTTCTTCTTCTTCTTCTTCTTCTTCTTCTTCTACTTCTTCTTCGTGGTATTTCCCTAGAGCTAAATGCGCGCTCTCTAAATGAGCTTGCGCGAAATGCTCACCTTGAGACAAGAGAAAAAAAGGAATCTAGTTCATGATCTAGACTGATAATAAAGACTCAGCAGGGTTGCTATTATATCATCGTATCATTTCGCAACGTCGTTATTATATACATAGTCAGCCATTTGAGTACTTAACGAGTAGTACTTAACGAGTAGTACTTGACGAGTAGTACATAACGTTAGTACATTAGTAGTACATAACGAGGTGATTCATTAGCTCACAAGAAACCTAATTTATCAGATTCTTAAAAAAAAAAAAAAAAAAAAAACATCTAGAATTGATTGTACAACAGTTTTCTTATACAAACCTAACTCAGTTTCGAAAGATATTCGTTCCCTTCTTCCTGGCAAATACAACCCAATCTCTTTCAAACCTGCAAATTTCTTTTTGTTCTGCCGTATACATAAAAAAGAAAACTAATCTTTTAAAAATTCAAGAAATCGTCAAAGGGCTATACAACACCAAGCCACGCAGCAAGCCAGTTCGCCAGGGCGTGTTGGAAAGCCCCAAAACATTAATCTAAAAAAAGGTGTAGTCCTTTTGCCCTTAGGCTACGAACGTCCTTGAAAATGCCAGATGGTGCTTTGAGCATCTTCGTGGGAGGGAGGCTGAGCTAGATGGTCATCTCGATCGAAAAAATATATATATATCTACTTTTATGTATAAATATTATGCAAATTGTATGAATCGAAGTCAAGAATCAACATCTGAATAAACAAACAAACAACAAAAACAACAACAACAACAGTGTTCTGTAATTCGCGAAAAATAAACAGGGACTTAGGTATTCGTGAGAGTGTAATCATTCCCGCATGTTTATGAGTAAAGACTGACTTACGAATTAAAGGGCATGTTTTTGTCAGCGATATAATACACGCGGAGGTGGAAAGGGGAAAAGGGAAATAGAGAGAGAGAGAGAGAGAGAGAGAGAGAGAGAGAGAGAGAGAGAGAGAGAGAGAGAGAGAGAGAGAGAGAGAGAGAGAGAGAGAGAAGGACGGGTAAAGAAAAATGCGCGAAAGGAAAGACGAAGAAAGGTAGGAAGAGACCGGAATGAGAGAATTACATCCAAAGAGGAGGAGGATAAATTGAAGAGAAGAGGTAACAGGTGGAGGAAGTGAGTACGACGTTGGGTGGTGGTGATGGAGGAGGAGGAGGAGGAGGAGGAGGAGGAGGAGGAGGAGGAGGAGGAGGAGGAGGAGGGGAGGAGGAGGAGGAGGAGGAGGAAGAAGAGGAGGAGGAAGAGGAGGAGAAGGTAGAGGAGGAGGAGCGGGGACGGGGAGGAGGAGGAGTAGGAGGCGTAAGAAAAGGAGGGGAGAAGAGAAGGGGAAGGGTAGAGGGGGAAGAGGAGGGAGGAGGAGGAGGAGGAGGAGGAGGAGATTAGAAGAATAAGAAGTAGGAGAAGAGGAGGAAGAAAGGGAGGCTCAGAAGAAGAAATAATAAAAGAGGATGAATGAAGAGGAGGAAGAGGAGAATTAAAGGGAGGCTTAGAAGAAAAAAAAAAAAAAAAAAAAAGAGTAAGAGGGGGAAAGGAAGAGGAGGAAGAGCAAGAGGAAGAGGAGGAAGACACACACACTCGGAGAAGAACCAAAGGGACTATGGGACTATGCCCATACGAGAAACAGACCTTGAATAACAACGACACTCAAAATGGATGGATGGGAAGGCCCGCGTATCGGTGGGGGGGGGGGGGGGTGGGGGGGATCCTGATAGGTTGGGGGGAAGGGGTATGGGTGGGTGGGGGTGGGGGAGGCGGATATGCAGTCTGTGACCTTGGTGGAAGCAGTACAGTCAGGGTACAAATGAACGAGGGAAGAGTCGAAAATAAGAGATAAATAAGTAAATAATGAGACAGAGAGAGAGAGAGAGAGAGAGAGAGAAAGAGAGAGAGAGAGAAAGTTAGAGAGAAGGGGAGAAAGAGATATATAGATAAATAGATAGAGAGAGAGAGAGAGAGAGAGAGAGAGAGAGAGAGATAGATAGAGAGAGAGATAGAGAGAGAGAGAGAGAGAAAAGGACGGGGAAAGAAAAATGCGCGAAAGGAAAGACGAAGAAATGAGAGAATTACATCCAAAGAGGAGGAGGATAAATTGAAGAGAAGAGACAGACGAACGAGTACCTAGAGTGGAACCGATAAAGGAGTGTTTGCAAAGAGACTAATGAATGGGATCCCACCTTGATACAGGATACACGCATGGACTCTCCCTCCGTTACGGTCGGCGGTTCTCATCACCCCGAAAATCGCTCGTTTCTTAAAATCATGCGCCAGATACAAGACAAGTGTACTCCCGTGCATGACCACCTATGCGGATAAATCACCTCTCACAGCTGAGCTGGTTACCCGAAGACGGATATGAGTCATTAGACATGAGTAGGAGCACGTCGCATCCTTACTTCACTCATTGCGATCGCGTTTGCAACCTGAGATACAGATAGCAACTGCAATCACTGTCTCCCGAGCACACGCCCACGAAATGCTGCTGGTGCTGCTGCCGCCTTTGCTTTGCTGAGCGAGCGGTTTGTTTGGATTATTTGTATGCTGTGCTTGTGTCCTTCTCCTCTTGCAAACAGATGACCATACGCGAGAGGAATGAATATGTAGAACAAAAAATACAAACACACGAACACACACACACACAAACACAAACACAAACACACACGCACAAACACACACATACACGCACAAACACAAACATAAACACGCA
>BOPN01000649.1:433485-436446 GCA_017312705.2 Penaeus japonicus
AACGTTATTGTACGTACTTATATAAGTGTAAGTACATGTACATACATCCTCGAGGCTACTTTACTGACTTACATATAAAAAAGAGTGATATTGATTACAGGGGAGATTCACTATTTACCTTTGTCACTGGGCAACTAAAGCGGAGGGGAGGAGGGAGGGAGGGAGGGAGGGAGGGGGGAGGGGGTTAGGGGAAAAAGAGGAGGAGGGAAAAGAGGGGAGGAGGGAGGGAGGGGGTAGAGGGGTTAGGGGAAAAAGAGGAGGAGGGAAGAGAGGGGAGGGCGTTAAGGGAAAATGAGAGGGGGGAGAGATGGGAGGGGGTTGAGGATAAATGAGGGGGGGGGGGGGAGAGAAGAGAGGGGAGGGGGGAGGGAATAAATACAAGGTGGTAAAGATGGAGACTGACGTAACAGGAAGAAAAAAGAAGGAAGAGGAAATAAGAAGGAAATTTGAAAAATCTTAATGAATAAATAGATAAATGAAAAAAAATAAAAATAAATATTCCTAAAAACATATTATAAACCCTTGCGTTCCTTTGAATTGCGAACGTTTGACTGAAAATAAAAAAACAGAATTGGAACAAAAAAACAGAAAGTGTTTTGCCTATTTCCTTGTTGCGAACGCCCGCCTCTCCAAGTACAAATACAGCGCGGCGGTATTTATTTCCGAATATAACCTGGCGATCTGGATATTTATCTATCAAGAGATTTTCCTCTTTGCTTGCGAATTCATCATTGCACATTCAACCAAACCGGTCTGCTTTCAAGGATTCCGCTGACGAACAGAAAATCTCCGAAGGTGAGAATTAATTAATAATCGAGGTACCTTTACTGTACCAGTTTTCGAGGATATACTACGAGAGGGGAGAGGGGTAGAGGGGGAGAAAGAGGGGAGAGGGGGGGAAGAGGGAGAGGGGAAAGGGGAGAGGGGAGAGGGGGAAGAGGGGAGAGGGGGAGAGGGGAGAGGGGGGAAAGGGAAGAGGGAGAGGGGAAGAGGGGAGAGGAGAGAGAGGGAAGAGGGGGGAAAAGGGGGGAGAGGGGGAAGAGGGAAGAGGGGGGAGAGGGGAGGAGGAGAGGGAAGAAGGGAGGGGGGGGGGGGGGGAGAGGGGGGGGGGGGACGAAACGAAAATGACACCCGAGAGAGCTTTTAAAGAAGGGATGGGTATACGGTTAGAGAGCGGGTGGAGCTGAGGTCAGTGGGTTAAGACGGCGCGCGACCTCGTTCTGGGTGGGAGGGAGGGAGGGAGAGAGAGGGGGAGGGGAGGAGGGGGTGTTAGTGTGTACTGTCGCTGCCGTCAATGCAGGGGGGTGGGGGCGGGGACGTGTGCGCTAAAATAAAATAAAATAACATTGAACTTTATCGCGAAGTCGGAATGGAGTTAAATAATGAAATAGAATAAAACAAAACTAAGTTAAAACAAAACAAAGCAAAACTGAATTGAATTAAATTAATCAAGTTAAAATTAATCTCAAATGGGACGCTTTTCCACGCTATCGAAAGGGGGAATAACACAAAAAAAAAAAAAAAAAAAAAAAAAAAAAAAAAAAATATATATGTAGCCCCTACAAATTACAACGCATGGTTAACAGGCCAGGTAGCTTATTTCCCATCCCTCCAAAACAAGAAACGAAGAAAATGAAAGCAAGAAATGACTGGGAAAAACCCCGCAGTAGTCACCAACCTCAAGTCGGCCTCAAGAGGCGTAAGTTTTGTTGCTATGGTGACCAAGACGCCGCAGTGAGGAGAAAAAAAATAGATTGATTCACGGAGGAACGACTATGATTACCAAAAAATGAATAATTAAATGAAAAATAAAATTATGATAAAAGATAAATGGTGAAAGAAAATATCACGAACTGTCCTTGAACCTGAAAAGGTGATGGTGAAGGGGAGGGGAGGGGAGGGGAGGGAAGAGGGGAGGAGGACAAGAAGTGGGGGGGGAAGAGCAAACAACGAGGGGAGGGTTACCGGAGGGGAAGGGAGGGGGGGCTAAAGGAGTGGGAAGATGGGTAGGGGGAAGGGGTGGAGGGGTGGGGGAGGGGGAAAGGGTGGAGGGGTGGGAGAGGGGGAAGGGGTGCGAGAGGGGGAGAGGGCTACAGGAGTGGGGAGATGGGGAGGGGTGGGGGAGAGGGAAGGGGTGGGAAGATAGGGAGGGGTTGGGAGGGGGAAAGGGTGAAGGGAGAAGATGGGGAGGGGATGACACAGGCAGGCAGCAGCAGTTCGGAAGGTGATTCACGGCACACACTCGCGGTTGGCAATACATCGTTTCCTCTCAATCCTCTTTCCGCCAAGGACATAATGCGTAAATATCCACCGTTCTTGCTACCCAAATAATTATTACCTGCGGCTCTTCCTACCTCCTCCTGCCCTGCAATTGCTACTGTCTAATCTCCTTTCCTTGTTAGGCTCTCTGTTATAAATTGGGTGTTTACCTTCCACGGCAGAGGCGGAAATAAAATGTTTATTTTTTTAATTTTCGGATATTTTCGTACTTGCAATTACGTCGTGTATAAAAACGACAACAACAACATTTAGACGTGTCCTTTAACGTCCTTCTGTAATGAACTCCCGAGACAATCCTTGCTAATGAAAACACTTGAATATTCCGATCACCAAGGCTGTACTCTCAGTGTATGACCAAATACCTATTCTTTTATTTACTTGCGAGTCGACAGACAATCCTTATCCCACTCCTCAATTTATTCTATCCTCGTAAATTCTTTTGCGGATCTTTCTTACCGCCCTTTGCATCTTCGTTATCTTTTCCATCTCTTTCACTATTTCCTACGCACTCTCCTTTTTCTCTTTTTTTTTCAGAATCAAAATCGAATCCTTTCTTATTATCTTTCTCTGTCTAACTATCGCTCACTTTCTCTTTCTGTCTCTCTAACTATTTCTCTCTCTCTCTCTCTCTCTCTCTCTCTCTCTCTCTCTCTCTCTCTCTCTCTCTCTCTCTCTCTTCCC
>BOPN01000650.1:16837-19337 GCA_017312705.2 Penaeus japonicus
ATATATATATATATATATATATATATATATATATACATATATGTGTGTGTGTGTGTGTGTGTGTGTGTGTGTGTGTATTTTATGTCTAGTTTTATTTCTTTATCAACGTATCATTACTATTCCTTCTTTGTGGCAACTGTCTAGTTAATGCTCAAAGTTCTTTTTTTTTCTTTTCGCTCATTTCATTTTTCTCATGGTCAATTCATATTTTTTATTGTGTCATTAATGATAATCTAATGTTTATTTATTTATTTTTTACTTATTCTTGTTTTTTTATCGTTTAGTTTGAGGGACTCCTTTAATAATGATAATAATTATATAATCAACCTGCGATTGCTC
This sequence comes from Penaeus japonicus, assembly GCA_017312705.2. Taxonomy (NCBI): domain Eukaryota; kingdom Metazoa; phylum Arthropoda; class Malacostraca; order Decapoda; family Penaeidae; genus Penaeus; species Penaeus japonicus. The sequence continues at coordinate 17,177 of BOPN01000650.1, forward strand.
TCAAATGTGGATATAGATTTATGACAATAATTTTTTTATAATAAATTAATATGATATTCATAATTCCCTACAGGCTCACATATCATCCAATGAAATTATTCACCTAAATTTTCACAGTCAATGCCGGCCACTGTGTAATCTGAGTAAAAATTGCTGTTGATATTCAGTGCATTTAGACTTTATAAGTTACATGTATGACTCTTTGTATCTCTCTCTCTCTCTCTCTCTTTCTCTCTCTCTCTCTCTCTCTCTCTCTCTCTCTCTCTCTCTCTCTCTTTCTCTTTCTCTCTCTTTCTCTCTCTCTCTCTATCTATCTATCTCTCTCTCTCTTTCTCTCTGACTCCCACCCTCTCTTCCTCTCTCACTCTCTGACTCCCACCCTCTCTTACTCCCTTACTCACTCTCTCAACCTCTCTCGCTCCACTCCCTCCCCCCCCTCTTTCCCTTTCTCTCCTTGTGTTGAACGATTTCATATTTACGATACACTTCAAAGTACAAAGGGGAGCGCAAGTAACCGCCTCAAGGTACACACACAAAAAGTGTTTCAAAAGTCGATACATTTCAGCCAGAAAATGTCAAGTGGAGTAAGTAAATCCGTTAACGAGCTTGGGAAGGTGGTCATCAGCAAACAAGACGAAGGAGAGGAAGAAGGAGGAGGGGAGAGAAAGATGGAGGAGGGGAGGGGGATGGAGAGCGAGAAGGGAGGGAGAGAGATTGAGGGGTGGGGGGAGGGGGAAGGAGAGCGAGAAGGGAGGGAGAGAGATTGAGGGGTGGGGGGGGAGGGGGAAGGAAAGAGAGAAGGGAGGGAGAGAGATAGAGGGGTGGGGGGAGGGGGGAAGGAGAGAGAGAGAAGAAACGGAGGGGAGTAGAAAGTGGGTGGGTGGGAAGCTCTGAGAGAGAAAGAGAGAGAAAGGGGAGAGAGAGAGAGAGAAAGCCAGGGAGAAAATCAGAGAGAAAAACAATAAGAAAGAAAAAATAAGAGGAAGAGAGAGAAAAGGAGATAGATCACAACTCGCACTATAACAGAAAGAAGAAATACAAAGAAAACCAAGAAAGAGAAGTGAAATACCGGAAAACAGACCAACAGACTAAAGATAAAGAGGAGAGAGAGAAGGGGAGAGGGGGCGGATCACTGTGTACATAAAAGCCCAGTGTGAGAGGGGAAGGTCTCCACCAAGAGGCAATTCTGGGGCTTAGGGCTTCTCCTGCCAGCGCGCACCCCCCCCCCCCCCCCCCCCCTCTCTCTCTCTCTCTCTCTCTACATCTCTCTCTCTCTCTCTCTTCATCTTTCACTCTCTCTTTCTCTCTCTCTCTCTCTCTCTCTCTCTCTTCCTCTTCCTCTCTCTCTCTCTCTCTCTCTCTCTCTCTCTCTCTCTCTCTCTCTCTCTCTCTCTCTCTCTCTCTCTCTCTCTCTCTCTCTCTCTTTCTGTGTATGTGTGTGCGTGTGTGTGTCTTATTGTCTGGCGCTGTCCTCGGCCAGTTCTTATGGTCGGAATCAATTTCGTGATCTTGAAACTCCGAAAATCAGTCCCTTTTGTGTCATACAAACATACATACGCGCGAGCGCATACACTAACACACACACATATATACACGCCTAAACGCAAACATTCACACACACACAAATAAACACACACACACACACTCAAACACACACACACAAAAACACACACATACACATACACACACAAATGCACACACAAACACACACACTCAAACACACACACACATACACACACAAATACACACACACACACACACACACACAACACACACACACACACATACACACACACACACAAACAAACAAACAAACAAACAAACATAGTCAGCTATAATATTCATCCTCAGCCCTCCAGAACCGGTAACAAATGAAAATCAATGTTCTGATTGCGTTATTATGCTATAAGGAGATGCTTGACTATAGCAGTTCCACATTCTATAGTAGCAATTTATACATAATTGTCACAAAATGTTCAGAACGAGACACTACAAAAAATATGAGGGTAACAGACCTAAAACAAGAATAAAAAAAAAGAACAACAGAAGACCGAAATGGAAAATAAGTCCATTTGGAATAATTGTATTCCTTGGAACGTAATATTCTGTGAGACTTCTATCCTGTAAGAATAATTGGATTAAGAAAATGAGACAGAAAATG
>BOPN01000650.1:24337-26837 GCA_017312705.2 Penaeus japonicus
AGTTATTTCTTGCTAATATATATATAATATATATATAATATATATATATATATATATATATATATATATACATATATACATATTGATGGCGGGAGAAATAAAAAAATTACATTTTCCCATTCACTGCAGATACCATAAACAGACAGTGCTTATAGTAATGATAATAATCATAATGATAATAATAACCTAACACTATGTATATTAAGAACTTGCCCCCCGTTTCAGAGCGTTGACCTTAACAAGACGTCCCTATCTTAATAACAGTAATAAGTACGGTCACTGTTAATAACGACAGAGACCATTAATAAAACAACAAGGTGGTTGTAGATGATAGTGATCAAACAATAACAATATGGAATATCGCTAAAGCTTAAGATCTGAACTATTTAGCGACTACCTAGATTCGATAAGAGCTATTAACGGAAAGTTATCGACTTCTTGTCAAGGTTAATGATGAAGGAAAACAAGCGCCGATGATGTTGATAAAGAAAGTTTACCTCCTATTCTTTAAGTTCTTTTCTTTTCCCAGTGATTATCTATTCAGTCTACTTTGTGAATGTGTCAATTAAGAATGATGAGATAAAAAAAAATAATAATAATAATAATAGATAATGATGTAGTTAATCTGTGTCGGAATAAAAACAAAAATTTCATTGGCCGCGCCTTTCATTTTCGCTTCCCGAACTTCTTTTTTTTCGACATCAAGTTCTCGTGTGCCATATAAGTAATACTCGGATAACAGCATAACAACCTGTAGCAGAAGTAATACTCGAATAACAGCGCAACAACCTGTAGCAGAATACTCGAATAACAGCGTAACAACCTGTAACAGAAGTAATACTCGAATAACAGCGTAACAACCTGTAGCAGAAGTAATACTCGATTGACAGCATAACAACCTGTAGCAGAATACTCGAATAACAGCATAACAACCTGTAGCAGAAGTAATACTCGAATAACAGCATAACAACCTGTAGCAGAAGTAATACTCGAATAACAGCGTAACAACCTGTAGCAGAAGTAATACTCGAATAACAGCATAACAACCTGTAGCAGAAGTAATAGTCGATTAACAGCATAACAACCTGTGGCAGAAGTAATATTCGAATAACAGCATAACAACCTGTAGCAGAAGTAATACTCGAATAACAGCATAACAACCTGTAGCAGAAGTAATACTCGAATAACAGCGTAACAACCTGTAGCAGAAGTAATACTCGAATAACAGCGTAACAACCTGTAGCAGAAGTAATACTCGAATAACAGCATAACAGCCTATAGCAGAAGTAATACTCGAATAACAGCATAACAACCTGTAGCAGAAGTAATACTCGAATAACAGCATAACAACCTGTAGCAGAAGTAATACTCGAATAACAGCGTAACAACCTGTAGCAGAAGTAATACTCGAATAACAGCATAACAACCTGTAGCAGAAGTAATACTCGAATAACAGCATAACAACCTGTAGCATAAGTAATACTCAAAAAGCAGCGTAACAAACTGTAGCAGAATTCACACGCTTCTCAGGACACCAACGGAGACAGGCAAACAGTGTGTGCGTCATCCTCATTAACTGATTAAAGGCAAAATAACACCTCGTCACAAAATATTAGTTTTCCTCTCATATATGGCAATGATTTGTTGAGTCTTTTCGAGGAATATATATCGTAACTGATAATGATGACAAAGAAAATGATGATGATGATGATGATTAGGCAATAAATAAGTAATAAGATTTCGTTTTTTCGTAAGATAGATAATACAGACGTTAATGAGTTTACGTTTGCATTACTGTTATAATTTCTGATATCAAATTCTCTTACCCTGAGAGAATATTTTACATATTACCGATGATAGTAATAGTTATATATAGACAGTGTATATATACATGTATGCATATATATGAATGATATTCATGATGATCATAATAATAACCTGTATGTAATAACAAAATTAATGGTAATGATAATAATCATAACAATAACAATGATAATGATTATTATAATAATGAGGATGATGATAATGATAATAACAATGATGATAATAATGTCAGTATTGACTACGATAGCAAAAATTATTATAGAATAATAGTTATAATATTGATTACAATGATATAGATAAAAATAATAGTGATGATAAGTTATACTAATAATGATGATAATATTGATAATCATGATAATTAAGATAATGATGATAATAAAAGTTATACTAATGATGATGAGAAAATTGATGATTATAATAATAAAAATAATAATGATAATGCTTTTAGTAATAATCGTTATAACAATAGTGATAATCATGATAATAAGAAAAATAAAATGATAACGAATTATTGTAATAGTAATAACAATAATAATAACATTAATGACTATGAAGATAGTGATGATAACCATAAGAGTGATGACAATGATAATAATGAATATAATAATGATAATGATTATGATAATACTGATAATAGTAGTAATGGTTACCATGGTATTAATGATAATGATAAAAA
>BOPN01000650.1:34337-61837 GCA_017312705.2 Penaeus japonicus
GATTCCAAGGGACTGGGATCCAGGCAGGGTGCCGGAGTGTGAGATGTTGCAGGAAGACGAAGCCGAGCTCAACGTAATGGATTTTGTAGAGACAGAGTACAAATCAGAGAATAACGATGAAGCGAGAATGAGCAAGAGGAAACTCCCAAAGGAGAAGAAGAACAGAAGTAAAAAATGCTGGGGCGTAAGTGTCGAAACGGTTAATGATTCAAGAAAAGAAACTAAAGCAAAGAATAACAGGAAGAAATTCAGAGCTACTCAGAAGGCTCCTCCTTCGCTCGCAAGATCGTACTCGGATTCAGACTTAGCTGTTGTCTGTCCTTATGCAACATGCTTGAAAATTCTCTGTGACAGGATAGGCACCATTCAGGACCCAGTATCAGAACCCCTGCCTCCAAGACTCTTCAACCAGCTCAAGTACCTGGAAGTCCATTACCCTTACGCTGCTCTCTTGAAGGAATTATATCTCGATGCTCAAGCTGAGAGCAAGAACATTCCGTCCATGAGGCCAGTGCATGACTGCCAGGATCTTGAAGTAGTGGAGTTGATGAAGAGCCTTAACTATAAAACAGGAGTAAAATCAAAGAGTTCCAAACATAGTCATGCAAACACCACAGACTTTGAAACACCTTGCAGCACAATCCTTCTTGCATTGGTCTTGCAACTTAAAAATTATAACACTAAAGGGAATTGGAATGAGATCAGCAAAAGGAGGATCTGTGAGTTAAATGGTATTGGCAAAATCTTGCATAACTCCATGATAGGGCCAAATGCTGAAGACTTGCCCTTGAGTGAATTTCACTCGTCTGCACTTTTACACAGAATATCTCTCTCTATTCAACAAAAGGCGAGTTGTGCAGCCGGAGCATCTTTGCAGAATGATAAAAATCATAATCACACTACTTCAGAACAGTCAACAACTGAGTCATCCCATAGCGAAGCAGATGATTTAGATTGGAAGCCAAATAGATCGAGAAAGAAAGCAGCCAATGGATTACCTAATACAAAAAGGCGAAAGTCAGAGAGAAGAAAAAAGAAGTCACAAAGTAATCCCAGTTCTTCAAAAAGAGAGAACATCGCAACACTAAATCAAGAGTCGGTGTGTGCAAAGGAATTAGACTGTAAAGATCAGTCAGATTCAGTAGCTCCTTCAAGGCTCCTTCAGCTGATTATCAGCAAAGACCAAGAAAAATTAAGTAGTTGTCATGGAAAACAATCTGCAAGGAACCTGAGAGTGAAGAATGAAAACAGAGCAGTAACTAAAGACCAGGGTAAAGTGAAAGAATTCAAAGGGAGAAGCAGAAAAGCTCCAGGTAGTAAAAGTCAAAGGTATCAGGTCCAGAGGGAGGTGGCAGTATCAGAAGGAACCAAAACCAAGGTAAGGAACTCCATAAGGGGAAGTAGGGGATCATCAATGTCAGGAAAAGGACCCCAAGAAGGCGATGCCAGTGGTAGCCAAGTTCTAGTAGATTCTAATGCCAGTGAACAACAGAGCCTCCTAAAGGAATACCTGTTAAAGCCAGCCGGTGAAGAAATTAAGACAGAGAATGACTGTGATATGCCGAAAGTAGAAACAAACTTTTTGTTCAGCCGCATGCTGCAAAATTTCAAGATATTAGCTGAAGCCAATCATTCTGAGAGCATTTCAGAAAGAGAACAAGAGACTCAGAGTGTCCCAGATATTTTGCGTGAAATGTTAGTAAGTGGAAACACAGATGGGGAATTGCAGACTGATGTTAACACTCAAAATGACTTGCAAGATGACAAAAATTTGATCAAAAGTGTACTCCTGCAATGTCCTCAAACAAACCTCTCAGATAAAAAGGATCCAAGCTGCAAAGTTGAATGTGATAATAGTGTAATCTGTAAGATAGAATGTGAGGAAGACATTTGCAAAGTGGAACACGAGGAAGATTGTTTTGAATGCCAAGTATGCCACCTACAGTTTTCATCTGCAATAGACCTCTCCACTCACCAAGTACTGTTCCACTGCAGCGAGGACCCTGAAGCTTCCAGCACCCAAATGTTGCTGTCCCACAGTGCTGATAATTTAAAGAGCAATGCATTGCAGAAGAAACTGCCTGCTTGATTGGGGTCTGTGACAGTTTACCTTGTCACTTTGTGCTTCCTAGAGTGTACCACAATTATTTATGTGATCAACCTTCTTCATATGTTCACCGTGCAATATGTACAAATATTTTTAGGGAAAGGATGAATAGATTTTAGGCTTATGAAAAATAATAGATGTATGCATTTAGATGAGATTTGATTTACACACAATATGAAAGGCAGGTGATTATCATTGTTATAATTTCAATACATGTCTAATATCATGATTATTAACATTGATATTTATTTTTTAGATGATTATTTAAAACGGTACATCTACTTGATGTTGAGACTGAGTCCGTCCAAAACGAACAGCCAGTTACACAAGCCCTTGTAAATGTTCTTTCAGAAAGTGGCTGTCATTCAGGAAGCGAGTGCAATTAATAAATAGATTTGTAAACAACCCAGTACTTAGATTAGTAGGCAACTATCTTCTTTGGTGTTGTTGTTATTGTTGTTACTTGTGCATAGACGATTTCCTCTCCATCTCAAATATTAAACATCTTATTCCAGGACCAGTCATTTGTGAAGTCACAGAAATCAACTTCTAGGAAATATAGGTGATCTATTCTTATATTCTTGGGGTGTGTACAAACCAGATATCGTACTATTAACATATTGCAGTCTAATTTAGTGTTAATGTTGCAGTTACAGTGCTTGTGTGTTTAGAATCATTGGGTTTTCTGAAGTTATTTAGCATGCAATGTGTAGTTGTTGTATATTGATAGGTGAATGCAGTAGGTATTTATTTTGTTCTGTTGTAGATTTTGTAAAATTGGTACTTACATATCAACTGGAAAAAGATTTTAAGAAATTTATTTTAAATTAAGCCAAAGAAAAATTATATTCATTGGTTTTAAACCATTTTATAATTTATAAAAAAAAAAAGATTTCAGCACAGTTATACAATACATTCACTGTCTCAAAACATATTTACTAGATGAATATTATAAAAAATACAGAAGTCAGACTTTTGTGGCATAATAATGTGAATTGTTTTGTTCCGTGCTGAAAGAATCTCTCTGTTTCTTATGCATTGCTTTCTTTTGTGAACATGTAAAAGTTATATAATGGCAGCACCAGGAGAGCTTATTTTCCAATTATTTTTATGTCTGAAGTGCTTTTGTGTCAGTACTTGGGTTATCTTAAAGATGTTAGAACCAGTGTGTTTGAGACTTCAGCATCATATAAAAGTGACAGATAAGCTTGATTTTTAAATACTTTTTTTTTTTATTATAATGCATATACCTTATTTTGTAAAGTCTAAAGCTTATTCACCACTAATTTGTGCCAATTGATATATAATCTGATCTGTAAGAACTTTTAACTAGCAAATATGCTCTTTCAAACCATACAATAAGCAAAGGATGGTACCTGAATGAACATCAGGCAGTTTTTACGAAATGAGGTCAAAGGTTATAGAGTAAGACAATCCAAAGAATGTGCTGTAGCACTGTGTTTTTGTGGCTGGATGTTTCTGCTTTGGTGGTTTTTGATGACGCAACTGGTAAACGGTTTTACTTAAGACAGAATCATGCTCGATAACACTTGGGATTCAGTCCACTGTTTGACCAAACCTGATCTTAAATATTTTTTTATTATGGCTTGCTAAGATATTGCTTCTTGTTTTTTAAGAGTTCAGCTCAAAGAAATAGTTATTCATGTCCTAAGTACAAATATACCTTGAAGCCGTTTTACACCATTTTATTTTGTAGCTAGTTTTTCATATCAGACAAAAAAAAACATTCAGTTCTATATGTAAGCAAAATTTAGTTTTTGGAAGAACACACATTGTCTGAATATTATTTTTAGGATTAGGGAAGTGTCTTAGTAGTCATTCTGTTTAAGCTCAGATAGCTCTGCATCTTATTTGTATTGAAAATGTTATTTGTGGAAGTGTAGTCCTTAGCCCCTCTGTAAGACACTACGGAAACTCATTATTTAGTTATGTGACCCATTAAGTATAATTTGTGTGAAGGCATATAAAAATGGACCGAGTGATATAAGATGCAGCATAACCCCCCCCCCCCCCCCTCCCACCCTCCTGCCTTAAAAATGGTGATAAGTATGATAAATAGTGCACATTTTTGTCACCAATGTCATAAGGATAATCCGTGAAGATGCTGAGAAACCAGTGCCTTTTTATATTTTAAAAGGGCGTCCTCTCCTGGATTTACAAAGGCTGTTAATACATGATTTAGTCCTCTTGACTTTTTATAAAATGGGTAAACCAATCAATGTAAATTAATAGGATTTAATGGACTGTCAAACAAATGGAACATAAATTTCCAGCATCATAGTTCAAAAATAAGTCAAATGGGCAGACTTTGGTTATTGGTATTACATATCTTTTTAATCACAAGAATCCGCTATTTTCAAAATTGCTTAGCCTGGTGAATGGAAATTCTAAATTGAGGGGCCATATTTATCCAGCAGAAATTATTTAAAAACTTTTGTTAAAAATCTCACATGGTAGTAACCTGAGAACTTTGTAATGAAGAAATCTGGCCATCCTCATAGTGTTCCGTAAATGGCAAAAACAAAAGTTTGAAATTATGATTATTTGTGTGATGTAAAACAAGATTTACTTTATTTGTGTCATGTAAGACAAGATATACATATAGAGAATTGAAGAGTGAAGAAAGTATTCTTTTTATTTGAAACTTTATTTAAATCTCTATTTACCTTTGTGTAGCCCTATTTCATTGAAGGCTGGAAGCATAAATTTGAGTTCATAGTTATTGGGTTAATGAGCAGGAGACAGAACAAAAAAAGAGAAGAAAATGCCAATAATAAGAAGAAAATTATTTCCCATTTATGACTTCTTGTTTTGAAAAATAATTTGTTGAAATTGAAATGGTATTGTAACAAATTAATTATTTAGAAAATGAAACAGAGAAATTAAAAACCACATAAGGAAGAGTTCAAACCCACTAATGTATAATACTTAATGAGTCCTGCCTAAAAAACACAGATAAAAAAAGTCTCTAATGAAATCTATACCTGTGAGATCATAGACTATGTAAAGGTAAAGAAAGAATGAGAGCTTACCAAAATCTAGGACAAAAAGAGATCTGTCTGAGGTGAAAAAAGAAAAAAAGCAAAGATTGCAAGGTGCTACTGTACAATGCTTACCCTTTGTGCATATCTTCATAATGTGTAATTTAGCCGATGCAAAAACTTATTTCTTGATGTAAAGTCTGCAAAGTTTCCCATTTAATTTTAATGTTTATGGTTCATGTAGGTAATAATACATTTTCTGTGCAAATTATCTTGTCGAGTTCCAATATTAATGTGTGTGTGTGTGTGTGTGTGTGTGTGTGTGTGTGTGTGTGTGTGTGTGTGTGTGTGTGTGTGTGTGTGTGTGTGTGTGTGTGTGTGTGTGTGTGTGTGTGTGTGTGTGTGTGTGTGTGTGTGTGTGTGTGTGTGTGTGTTTGTGTGTGACTGAGATTGAGTGAGTGAGCGTGAGTGAGTGACTGAGAGACTTGATCTTGATTTGGTGGAATGAAAACAATCTTTTATGTGTATGTAAAAGGTATGAAGTCATACTGCTATGAAGTCTTATTACCAAGAAAAAACAAAACGAGGAATTTATTTTTACTAAATTAATTGTAAAAGTGCCTATGATCTGCAATCTTTTGGAAGCGGTGAAAGAAAAATTATGTTGGAAAGATTAACAACTGCATCTGAGGAGTTTTACGAAAGACCATTTATGAATCTGTGTGATTTTTGATAAATTTTCATGTAATTACGTTTCCCTTTCTGTAATCCAAGGGTTAAAGGATCAATTTCATAGCTATCTGGATAATTGAGAATTAATGACCATAGCTGTTGACATGACAAGTAGCTTTTAAAGTCTAACAATAGAACGGTTAAAAGCATTCTTTACTGCATTGATACATGTTAACTGATTGGTAGATTATTTCAGGTTGTCTGTAACTTTAGCAGTTGAACTCTTTAGTTTGTTATATTGAAGTAATCAGCAAGGTATTGAAAAGAAAGTGAAATTCAACACTTGAAGTCTTCACTTTTCTTTGTCTTCAAGAAGTGTATAAATCATTGTAAATCCCCTTGTTATGTACCATATATATTTCTAAATCTATATAATTCATTCTTCACACATTGTTCTGTACATGAATAAATGTGTAGCCTTTAGAGATACCTGAAGCATCTAATAAAAGTCCTCACAAAGGTATATCCTGATGTCTCTTTGGTGGTTTGTGTGATTGCTTTGTTTCTGTGCAGTTACTTGTCAAATAATCTCAGAAATTATCAGAATCGGATTTACAGAAATTCAAGTGTGCTGTGATATTATAAGGAAACTGCAGCAACAGTGCCATGTGTTAGGATGAATAAATGGCTGGCACCATATTGTGTCGCCTGGCCACCGGGCTTTTGAATGAGCGGTACAGTAGTGTACCACCCGTCCAGAGAGGGTTAATACATATAAAACCCTATTAGAGAAAATATATCAGCCTTGTATTAACACAGCTCAAGAAAATTTATGTTTACAGAATGTATCACCATCAAAAGTAACTGGAGTAACATTGCAAATGCAACCCTTGTGATTCATCTTAAAACCAGATGTCAGAAAGCCACTCGATGTTGAGGGTTTCCTCACCAGCAGAACAGAGTTTAGATCTAAGCCTTCCAGTGTTGGCATTCATAGGGACTTTTATATAAATAAATCAGTGAGTCTAAGCCTTCTGCTCTATACATATCTGCTACTATTGGTAGTGCTCAAGGAGTCTTTAACTTTGCTTCTTTGTCCTACAGTTGTGTAAATCCCAGCCAGATCATTATGTGAGGAAAAAGTGTTTGAAGCATTTTGTAGAATTAAAAAAAAAAAATGATTTTTAAGTAGCTGCACAATTTTTGTTTGTGAGTAAATGATGGTAATTGTATGTTATCTTTTGTTACTATTTTCAGTATTCTATTTTGTATTTTGTAAGATTTTGGGGGGCTGCAGTTTGTATTGTTCTGATATTTCCATAACTATATATATATATGTATAAATATATATAATTATATATAAATAAATAAATAACATCTCATTTATTTATTTATGTACACATTGTAGGTTTATTTGTCCATGTTAGATAAAGACACAATAGCAAAGATTCACATATTTAATGTTGTTGAAAATGTTTATGAAATGTAAAATAAATATATATATATATCTATATATATTCCTGTTAAGATGGTTTTCATATACCTTATGCAGTATGAACTGGTCCCATTTGTATCCTGAAAAATGAATTATACATTGCTAATTCATACAACAGAGATAGGGCAGGAACTACATAAATATTTTTTCTTCAAGGATATGTAACAAATATGTCATGTATCACAAAAGAGAAATTTAATAGTTGACATCTGGAATAAAATTGTCCTTGAGGTAGCTGACATACTAAAGAAAGGTTTAATGAAGTGTTAATTAAAACAATGAATGAACAGATGCAAGTAATCTCTTATATAATTATTTTTCAGGTAAACAGGACTACCCAAGACTAAAGTAATTTTCTCCTTGGAGGACAGAAATATGTTTTCCGCTGAAACAGTATCACTATATTTTTATACAAAGTTTAAAAATAGAAATATATAATATCCATATTATCTTATAGTGTCATAAGTAAAGTAATTTACTTACGGCACAAATTTGGTAATGATGATCATGTATTCTAAAAGTACATAAAATTTGGATGAGGAAGAAATATTCTATTACATTAAGAATTACAATTCTGCAGAAACAAAAATGAGGCACTTCCACTTAAGAACAAAATGAATACTGCAAAATGTATGACAGATGACCTAGGTGATATCTTACACATGTTCTACATTTAACTCATGTTGAATAGAGATTCCCATTTTCCCATGCTCAAAGCTGCACAACTCTGGGCTGTGGCATGAAGGACCGTGGTGTTGGAATGTTCAATAGGCCGAGCTTTCCACCCGATTGGCTTCCTCTCGCAGCCCCTCTCCCGGCTCCTCTTGAGCCTGTTCCTCTGGTCCCTCTGGTCTGTCCCCGACCTGTTGAGGAACCAGCACGAGAGCTTGCGCCTCTTGAGCGAGAAGTCTTGGTAGGACTATAGCCAGCCGAGGTGGTGTCTCCTGAGCTGTTCCTGCTGTACTTTCCGCGTTTCGCTCCCCCAGTGTATTTCCTTTTTCGTTTTACACTGCAAGGCCATTTTTCAATTAAATACATAAATATTATTTATTCAGATTTCTCTTTGAAAATATCAGATGAAATTCAAACTCTCAGTTTTGCTCGTGAACACAACCGCGCAACTAAACTTACCCTCTGCCAAATTTACGAGTCAGGCTTCCTCTTCCAAAGTAAGGAGAGGAACTTGATGAAGGAACAGGAGCAGAAACAGAGCTAAGCCATCCAGTTGTGTCTCCATCCCCGTCATTAAAACCAGATTCATCAAATTCTGCATCAGCTCTATCGCTTAGAATAACTGTTAAAAAAAAAATAGTGATAGCAAAAATATGAAAATCTTTACAATGAGAACAATAATAACATAGTGAAAATAACATAATAATGGTAATATGGATAATAAATGTCAAAATAATAATAGTAATATTTTTAAGAATATATAAAAATTATAATAACAATCATGGCAATAATAATAATAATAATAATAATAATAATAATAATAATAATAATAATAATAATAATAATAATAACTGGCAAAACACACTTCCGTGTTGATAAAATGGCAGATAAACCCACTACACAAAGTATTTATTAGAAGATGGGACCAGTTTCAAAATCCACCTGGATTTCATCTTTAGGTCTGAGAAGAAAGGTGAGAGGCAAGTATATAAGGGGGAAAAACGATTACGCAACATGGTACAAGCAGAGCAGGTGAGGACAGGTAAGTGGTAACGAAGACAGGAGCGAGCAAGTGACTGACATCGAGGCAGACCAGGTCAAGTCACCAGGTCGGGCGGTATGTGAGACGGGTAGCCAGTGTAAGGCAACAGTGTAAGAGTATGGGATGTCTAAGAATATGGGCATTCCATATTCTTAGACTGTTGCCTTATCTTCTAATAGATATGTTTTGTGTGTAGTGGGTTTATCTGCCAATAATAATAATAATAATAATAATAATAATAATAATAATAACAATAATAATAACAATAATAATAACAATAAGAACAACAACAACAATAATAAAATCATAATTTTAAAAAATAATAACAATAAAAAATAAAAATAATAATAATAAAAAAATAATAAAAAATAATATCAGCTACTGCTCATAATCATAACTAACAAAAAAATTATGATAATCATAATAACTGAATATAAAATCAAAAGTAATGACGTGACATAAAATCATGGTATGTTTAATAAGCTAGTTGATCAAAACAAAACAATAAATTGAACATGACAGCCAAATTTACATTAATTAAAGGAAAATATGAGAATCCAAAGACTGATATTCAAGGAACAAAAATTTCGTCATCATCATTACCTACGAATTAAACTCACCTAATTTCTGAGCAGCAAAACGCTGTGTGACATCAAGCAAAGAGTGACCATACTTGTCGAAGTTTGCCTTAGTTACGTGAGGTATTCTAAGCATCTCTTCCTCACTCTCGGGAAGGGATTTTGACATCAATCTGACAAAAATGGAGAGAAACAATATATTTTCAAGATATGCAAATTTTAGTAAGAGCAGAGGATGTGATATCTGGAATATTTCCCAGCCATTCCAGTCAAAACAACCCAATTTTTTTACACTATTTGTAAGTAATAAATTATCAGCACTAAGCCAGTAGATACAGTGTATATTACATCCTTATATATATATATCAGTATCACTGTACCTCAAGGCCACCATGTTGATAATATTAGTGTAGCTGACACCCTTGGCTGCAGCAAGTTCCTTAACAGTCTGGAGCAGAGCTTGGTAACACTCGTTCTGCAATTGCTTAAGTTCTTCATCTTCATTCTCTGCAAGCTCTGCATCATTGGCATCATTCTGGTTGTCCTTCGCTGTTCCCTTCATCTCAAACTCAAACTGTTTGGGTGTGCATATGAGTATCATTAAAATCAAAAGTTCAAATGCATCCCTTGAAAACTATCCATGTATTCCCCTTGATATCACACAGGCATGAAAAAATTTGCAGCCTAAAATTTCAAAAGCTTAAATGATTAAGTAAAAGAAAGAATTTTAAATTTTGATATTTCAATCTATCCATACTTACCTTGGCATTGGCATTGCTCAAGAACTCCTGGCACTTTGAACCAGGACGAAGGTATGCAAAGGCCATTTCGTCTCTTGTTATGACCATGTCCTCTTGCAAGTAGCTCTCTAGGACTAGTCTTCTGAAGAGGCGCTCGACCTCACCACGGGACCATGACTTGCCTATTCCATGCAAAGGATGTCTGTTGTGGCCTGAGAAAATATACGTTATGGAATAATTCATGTCTTTCATACACTTCAGAAAATCACTGATTTTTTATTTACCATGTCCAAACTAAGATAATTAAATATATTGCTTGAACTTGCTCTGTTTGGCTGAGAGAATATGTGCATGAGCATCATACAAAGATATGTAGTAGTGTTCACTTACCATTATCAACAACTTTCTTGGCCTCAGAACCTTTAAAAATGTCAACAAAATGGTTGAGAGTGAAGTTGTTGGACCACCTGCCACCAGTGCACAGCTGCTTCACTGCCTGGAGGATGGCTCTGGCCTCTCGGGTGACATCAACTTTGTGATAAGATTCCTGTTTCATGCGTCAAAAATGGAAATGAGAAATATAGTGATGGAACAGGAAAGAAAATTACTGGTAATTTTTTTCTTCAAAATTCAATTTCATTTTCTTTCTTGTATTTTATAAAATTTACACATAAGAGGCATAGGCAATAAATGTGAAATTCCATCAAACAAAATGGCCGAAAAAGTGAGATGACAAGAACTCCAACCAAAACCTAAGACAAATATATGGAAACATTCTCCCTTCAAACCAAGAGACAGATAATCTTAAAAAAAAAAGATCTAGAATAAGTTCTTACCTTACTCCTCAGATTCTAGCAGCAATAAGGGAAATGAAACTATAGCCATGAAAAGTGTTAAAGTAAAGAATCCCATACTCTAACATAGCCTGATGTGTCCCATTATAATTGCACATACTATACTATACAATACACAATGTGCTAATATAGCATAATACAAAATGCCTTGATAACAGGTAACTGATTTAATAATTGCAACTTCATTACTTACATGATGTTTGCAATTATCACAAGCTGTGACCCTGTCCATCTTGCATTTCTCCCTGCTGAAAATTTCTCCAAAGTAGTTGAGTAGCTGTGTTCGTCTACAGTCCATCTTGTTCTCACAGTACGCCACCATCCGCCATAAGTTGTCGTAGTGAGTCTTTTTGGCTTCCCAGTTCTCTCTGTCCACTGTCATGAGCAGAAATTTTCCATGACTGTCAATAATGCTGACAAATTTTCAATTAGATTACTTAATTCTCATATATATGTGTGTGTGTGTACGTGTGCATGTCTGTGTGTGTGCGTGCGTGTCTGTTTGCATGCGTGTCTGTCTGCATGCGTGTCTGTGTGTGTGTGTATCTGTGTGTGCGTCTGTGTGTGTGTGTCTGTGTGTGCGTCTGTGTGCGTGTGCCTGTCTATGTGTGTATGTGTCTGTATGTGCATGCGTACATGGGTGCGTGCGAGCGTGTGTGCATGCATGTGCGTGTGTCTGTATGTGTGTACCATTATTAGAAAAAGAAAAAATCACAACTTACTGTCAATCATCTTTCTGAGGCGGTGCATGTCTGCATAACAATAGAACAGAATACAATCTGCTATCTCTCCATCCCTGCCTGCTCTACCTGATTCTTGGTAATAACCTTCTATGCTCTTGGGCAGCGAATAGTGAATCACAAAGCGTACGTCGGGTTTGTCTATGCCCATACCAAAGGCTATTGTTGCACAGACAACCTAAAGAAAAAAAAAAAAGAAGAAAAAAACAATTACAGGTAGAACGGGCAGTCCCCAGGATGGCCCTGGCATGAGCCACTAATAGGGCTCTGTAACTACCACCAAGTAAGTAAGTAACCAAGTAACCACTTCATGAAAATGTAGAAGAAAAAAAAGACTGTCAAACATATCTCATTTTTGCTTCTCACTGTAATAACAAGAAGAAAAATGAATACAGACTTACTTTGAACTTGTCGTTGATCCACTGGGTCTGAACGTTGACCCTTTGATTATCTGTTAGACCAGCGTGGTAGCTGACCGCCTAAAAATAATTGTGTATTTAATATCAAAACAAAAATCGTGAAAATGGTTTTGAAATTCCATAACATATAGTAATACGAATACCCAGGAAACTACTTTCAAATCCCCCAAATAACAAACGTCACTATATTCTCAAATTAATCACCTCTAAAATAACTAACTTTTAAACATAAAATATTTTTTTCTTATATATGAAAAATAACAAGTACTACCTTAAAGGGAGAACCACAACACTCACCTTAATCCCAGCTCTGGCCAAGTCATCAGCAGTTGAATCACATTCCTTTCTGGAGAGACAGTAAACGATGCCCGACTGACCTGGGTATTTGGCCTTGATAATAGCAGCAACTTCTGTGGTGATTTTCTTTCCTTTTTTTGGTATTACTTCATACTTCAGGTTAGATCTGTTAAAACTACTTAAGAACCTGTAAAAGAATCATTTGTATAAATCATAATTTCTCTATATTGCTAAACCTTATGACCTATTTGGTATTTGGGAAATGCAGTAATAGCAGTTAAATAGTCCATGCTGTTCAATGGCATTTTGATAGTTAATAAACTCTGAAAAATGAAATAGATCTCTTTTCAAGTGAAAAGCCTTCTAAAATATTAATTAATATTTCATTATAGGTCATAGCTTTATGCAAATATCATTGATATACTTTTCTTTACATAATTGAAACTGCTGCATTCTTAAGCAAATAAAGGTAAACAAAAAAAACAATAAACACTATACAGTACCATTTAGGGTTAGTAAGACCAAGTTGGTGCAGAATATCTACTCTGACGCGAGGTGTTGCTGTGGCGGTTAATGCAATAACAGGAACATTGGGATATCTCTGTCGCAGTACACTCAGCTTTTTGTAGTCAGGTCTGTGAAGAGAGAGTAATATGAATTTTCAAATGAGACACACACATTAAAATATATATGTATTAAAACCATACCCACTTTTTTTTTCTTCTTAAAATATGACATACCTGAAGTCATGTCCCCACTGGGAGACACAATGGGCTTCATCAATGACAAACCTTCCCAACTTCTGTCTCTGATAGAGATTTTCTAGAACACTACAGAACTTCTGGCTGGCACTAATCTTTTCTGGTGTGACATACAGTAACTTCAAACCTGGAAGGATTAATCCACAGCATTAAACACAACAAATATCTATTTCTTAATATCAATAGTTCATTGTATGCCAGTCTATTACTCAAGCATAGTTACCATTGATAACTAGATGACTTTTTAACAACAAATACAGACTATAACTTTAAGAAGATGTTAAGGTTTTGCAAAAGCACCTATACTATACCTGGTTCACGTTTCATCAGCTCTGAATAAACAAGAGTTTCATCTCTCTGTGTCACATCCCCGGATAAACGAGCTGCTGGAATCTGGTTTAAACAAAGATAAGGAAATATATGTAATATTTCTGTAAAATGCTGAATACTAGAATTAGAATGTACACTCATACTGTACCATATTTATGGAATTACTACTTTGGTATCCAATTTTATACATTATATAAATCTTCCAAAACATTTATGATGTGACATCAACACACATTGTTTTTAATATACAAATAAGATTATGTACATCCATAACAAAGATATATAATACTTACATCCAATGAAGCCAATTTCTGCACTTGGTCCTGGATAAGTGATTTGAGGGGTGAGACAACAATGCTCACACCTTCTGCAACACATGCTGGTAGCTTCAAAAAGTAAAGGCAAAGCATTGGGTTAGAAAGACATAATTACTCTTAACATCCCATATAATATCCATTTGCCAAAATTATAGTAGGTAAATGACCACCATCACATGAGTCAGATATTCTTTTCAACCACAGATGATGCTTTTTTTTAACAAAAACAACAAAACAGAATTAGTGCAAGTATATACACAGCTCCTCTAAAATTATTTGGCCTTTCCTTTTGAAATATATATGGTAAAGCTAGTTGTCGCATTAATTAATCTGTCCACCAGTGACTTCAGCCTAGTGAACTAGCATTTGTAAAATAGTGTCCAAGAGAAGTACCAAACTTAAATACTATTCAAAACCTACAGACACCTAAAAAGCAAATCCAAAGAAAGGGAATCTCTGGAAGCTGGACTTAGCAATCAAGGAGTTAAACCTATAATTTGTAAAGGAAGATATAGGTACAATCATTTCTTTCATGTATTAAAATAAATGCTAATGTTGAATGGGGAAGTTGACAGACTAGTGAATTATTGGTAATAACTAAGTATATACATAAAAGTATTGATTCTTTATATTGTTAAACTTTCCACAACAGGCATTTTTCGTGGGGTTGCATTACTTTCACACCGTTTTTTTTCTTTCTCAAAGACAAGCTTATTACTCCTTCAGTTGTGTAACTTATGCATCATACCAAATGTTAATTAGTATGCCTTTCCTAATATATGATACATAAACTCATATATCATCCCTTGAGTCTAATAAATAATAGAAGAAACATCTTAACCTATCACAAAATACAGGTTTAGGCTGACTTTGGTTACAGCCATAATACTTCATAAGCAGATGCCAGTGTTGTGTCATGCAATGATGTCCGTCTTTTAGGCCTAATCAGCAACATTGTGCATGTCATGACACCCGTACTCAAGAGCCTAGCCGATGATGTATATCTTGCGATACAGGTAACATCTTAACATGTTCAGCCTGGGCTGGGCATCTTAAGATATTATTAATACACAAGATATTAGCAGTGATACCAATTAACCCACACTGGACGGGTGGTACAGTACTGTACCGCTCATTCAAAAGCCCAGTGGCCGGGCGGCACAGTATTGTGCCAGCCATTCAATTGATTTAGGCCTAATAATTCGAACGCCCCGGCATTGGGACATTCAAGGCTAGAATTCCCCCGTCGTGGATGGGTTAAAATTTGGAATGATAATTACACGACTAAGATAAAAAGTGGCTTGTATTATTACCAAAAAAATGCAATGCAAAAGTGATCCAACCCTGTGAAAAATGCCCACCTGATATTATTAAATACAAACTATTTTACATTTTAACATCCCATACTCATGTAGGCAGTAAGTAATGAAATATTGCAAGGACTATGTTTTATATTTTTTATATTTTTTATATGTTTTATATGATGCTTGAAAGGACTATGTTTTATATGATGTTTGAAAGTAGAATTGTAGATAACTGCTTGGGAAATCCATTACATTAGTATTGCATATCGTTCTTTTCTTTACAATAATAAAAATCTTTACATCATGTATAGCCAAAACAAAGTCACACTGTGCATTCGTCCAAAAAATAAATGTAACTCATAAAACAATATAAAATGCTTCCCACAACATGTAACGTTAGTGGGCTTTTCATACTGAGTTACATGAGTTACAGTTTATGCTTAGATTAAAGTGTAACAAACTATTGTCTTTAATAGTGCAAAACTATTACAAAGAGATATCAATAAAAAATAACCAACACATTTATACTGCTGATTATTACCTAACTATATTTTGTAAATAGCACTTTTTAGTTGATTAAACCACCCTTTAACCCATTCACACCAGGGCCGTTCCGGCTTTGCACGGTCGCAAAACCGGGGTTCTCAAACGCATAAGCCTAATGCCGCGAGCCTGGGCTGCCCGCTCGCTCAACCCGAGTGTGCGGCTTGCCCTCATAGCTCGTCCCGGGCGTCTGACGCAAAAACTACAAAATGTGTCATCACATCAACCGGCTCCAATGGGTTAACTATTATAGTTATATTTTATGATATCTTTGCCACAGAAGATCCTGCCAATCTGGAGCTTTCCTGCCAGTTAATGTGACAGTCCTGCACTGATTTTTTGTAACCAAGAACAAATTAAGCAATAAATGTTTTCAGAACCATCTAGCCTTCTGACTATTATAGTTTTATTATTTTAAAATTTAAGTTCTAAAATTACATGAAAGAACCCTGGCATTTAGTTATCTTCTTGACAGAATCATCAATCTGTTTATAATTTAATGAAATTCAAACTGAAGCTTACCTGATAGCATAAACTTTTCCCGCCACCTGTCGGCATGAGGACAAAACAGTCTTTCCCAAGAAGGGCTGCATTAATAACTTCCTTCTGGTTTTCTCGAAACTTCTTGAGACCAAAACGTTGGTGAAATATCTGTAATGGAGAAATATGACCAAAATTAAATAAGTTCAAATACAAGCATCAGACTTGATCAATTAACGTTGTTCTTAGGTCAGTGTTCATAAATCACAAGGGATAATAAAAACTTCCATCACAAAAATATGCAGATACAGATAATCATAAAGACAATTATTCCAGCAAATCATAGTCGCTCTAACTGATACAAAGAATATGTGATAAAAATCCATACTTCTAATACTTCAAAAACATAAAACCAGTAATGAAGATGTAATCAAAATAATCAACTGTAGAATGATTCAAATTATAGAACATTTGATCAATTACTTTTAACATCTCTCTGGTGTGTGGGTAATTCATGCCACTGAACTCTCCAGTAAGACCATCATTCTTAATGTTGCCATGAAATCGGGCCTGTGTTTCCATTCCTTTCTTCTTCGGCGAAGGAGTAGCATTCTTCTTTGGTGTTTTGTATATGACTTTGGTGTAATCAATGTTGCCATTATCCAAATACCTGTGTACAAAATAAAGTGAGATACAGGGCCTGTAGAAATACCATCACAGCTATTACAGTCTGACATCAATAAGTGATAATATATTAAATATGTGTCTTTGAGGATTATCAAAGTTAAAGCCATCTACATAAAGGCATAAAGTTAATTTCCTCTTATAGCTGAGTTACTTTGATAAAGTATCAGTGCTTGGCTGTTTTTCTGTCTGTTTTTTAGTATGAATGGGATAAAGTGAGGGTAAATTAGTATATTTGGTATTGCTTGACAATTCTCTACCAGCCTCAGGGCCACAGAAAGTGATCCCTTCATCCATTAGGCCTTCTTCTGCTGTGTGTCTGGGTAGCTTCTCCTCCTTTTAAAGCCACCCCTCCAAGTCATCAGAGGCCATTACACCCAGTGTCCCATCCCCTGCCCACTTCCCCTTGTACCCCCTCCTTTCCCTCCATATAGACACCTCCAGGTATGGCTGAGCTACTTATGACATTATTTTATTCATTACAATGTATTTCACTTATACAAACTATTTGGCATACCAGCACATAACATGCATTTTCTGTTGTGTAGAATCAAATAATAAAGACCAAATTTGCCCCAAGGAAAAGTTGAAAATTCTAGATGATTTATGGCTTGTTAACTGTGGTCTTTTGAGGTTAAGGCTGAGTGATCAAGCATGAAAATGTATCAAAGGGCATTTAAATGTTGGAAGAGAAAATGGAGGTGATGGCAGCATCTTCACATCAATAATTATTTTCACCTGTAATTAGAACTAATATAAAGGAAAATACAACTTCAAAATCTCCAAGCCCAATCTAGAAGCTGGATCTTCAAAGAAATACAACGGCAAGTCTGATAACTTTCAAGGTCAGTAAAACTTCCTTTTGCCACTAATCCCAATTTTACAAAGGCTCTTCACAATAAATCAGATTTCCCACACAATTGTCTGAATACAAAAACAATACATTAGCAGACCCAGAATTCTCATTGTAATTTTTCAGTACCTTGTATCTCCTGAAGTATGATGCAAGATATGATGAGCTCAGCCTTTTTAGACTATCAATAGATATACTATTACAGACCACATATCAATTACAACTACAAACTGTACATAATTTCAGTGAAATGAATGAAGCAGACAACTAGATAAACTCTCTCACCTCACTCCTGACCCCAGTGTCATTGACTCGTCAAGGTCATCATCATCAAAGTCATCGTCAAACATTTGGGAATTATTTTTCACATCTCCAGGCTTGATGGGAGCTGGCTTGCTACTTGTTTTCTGAGAAAAGTTTCCAACGCTGGCTGGCTTCTGTGGTCAAGAACATAGTTTTTTAGGAAGATTGAAATGGAGTAAAAGGGTCATGTGATGACATGAGCTGAAGATAAGGTTAACCTTTACATATTGATATATACATACTAAACTGGTTGTTTAAATCTTTTACTTCTTTCAATAGTATCTTGGTATGGATAATCAAATGTCTTGGGTACTTACCTTATTATTGTACTGTGTTTGAGGTTCATCAAGGAAATCACAATCCATGTTAAAATCAGGGAATTCTGATGGATCTGGCTCCTCAATATGCTGACTAGGAGTAACTGATCAAAAATAATCTGGATTAGGAATACTAAATTTCCTATGAAGTGGTCCCAACTTTACAAGAGAAATTATTATACACAATTTCATACAACTGTTAAGCTGATCATTAACCGATCATAAACTAATAACTTCTGCATTTGACTTCTAGCCGAAATATTAGAAAATGGTTTCATATTCCTTAAGATTAAATTTTACATCCATGAAAGCAGAAAAGCTAAGAAAATTACCTTTACTGGGCATATTCAACTTCAGGGGCTCTGGGAGAGATGGGGTGCTTGTACTCAAGGTTTTCTTTCCTCCAAAGGAAAATTTGGGAGTAGCAGTCTTGGGTGCTCCAACTTTATTTTGGGTGCCGTTAACTGTCTCTTGGGTGAAGGAGACATCAAAGAAGCTATCTCCACAGTTGTAATCACCCACACTGGAGCGCCCTGCACTGGGGTTGCTTGTAAGAATCCCCAGTTTGGGACGGAACGCGGGACTGGCAATGCTAGTGTCAGGCTGGCTTGCCACTGGAGGATCGCTAACCAGGTTTATTTTTCTCTTGGCAGCATTAACACTGTAGCTACTACCAGACTGATCTTCCATTGAGCTCACACTAAGGCTATGAACTGTCCTTCTATAATGCTTGTCATTGGGACTGAGACTCATTCCATGAGGATCATCACACTCATCATAATCATCCATCCTTGTGGACATTAATTCTTTTCCTCTGTCAAAAAGTTTGGCAATTTTGGAGAATGCATTAACAATTTTCATGTGTTTGATGTAATCATAATCAGGCACTTGTTTGAGCGTCTCAACAGGAATGCTAATAAACATCTCTGACATCATGTTAAATAATGATGATCTAAGGTTTGTTAAAATGCCAAAATCCTCCTCCTCCATCTCACTCACCTGAAATGTCATGGAATCAAGAGTTACACCAATTACAGAAAAAAATGGAATATGAAAAATAAATTATCAAAAGATTTTTTTTCTAAGTGTATAATATATCAAAGGGGCACATTTCCCCAAAGAGACACAACAGATTAAAATCAAATATCTTAAAACTGAATTTCAACAGATGACTATTTCGCATCATTAAACTATTTCCTTGCACATGAAATGCACCATTAATTAAATACAATCCCACAAGAATAAAAACGCACAAAAACTCACTCGTAAAACAGGGTGTTTGAGTATCTGGTCAATCGACATGCCACCTGAGCTGGAAGTCTTTGCTAGAGGCTTGGCTGTCTGGGGCTGGATAACACTAGGCTTCAGAGGAACCTGAGGGCTTTCTGAAGGTTTTGGTCTTTTAGTAGTTAAAACAGGGCTTCTGGGAGGTTGCACAACTTCTTCTTTCATCTCTTTTTCTAAAAATTAAAAGAGTAAAAAAAAGGGGACATAAAAATTGCACTCAGAGTTACATTTATTTTTTTGTATTCACAATTGGACATTTCTTTGTATTCCATGCAAGACAATGTTAAATGTGTGATAAGTTTTCTTTCTGCAGAAGTTAAGTTCAAAGTAAAGTAATCTCAGAGGCATAAACAAGTCTTAAAAACAAACTCTGATATAATCTTACAAGTATCAACTATTACTTACCAGCCTTGTTATCAACAACGGGTACATCATCTGATATTGCAGATGAAAGTATTTCATTCTCTTCCTGAGTGCTTAGTGTTACCGTTGGAGAGGAGACTGGAGCATCTGCAAACTTATCTTCTGCCTGCAATTTATAGACTTTAACAATAATTTTTCTCCTTTTGTTTCTGCAAATTATCTCATTCTAACAGTAGTGAGCAAACTTTTTTCTCTACAGATCTGAACAATATATGAACCATGTCAGTAATAAGATAACCATAAAAGGTAGGTCACCTCTAAAATGATTAAAAAAAGAGAGAGAGAGAGAAAAATAAAACATTTCTGATTTCAGTCTCTATGAATAACAGTACCCATGGAAATGCTTATCACCTGGCTTACGCTACTTTCAAAAAAGTCCAAATCATCCATCTCATTCGTCGTTTCGAGAGGAGGCTTGGATAACGATGAGATGCTTAAAAGTGACTTTCTGTTTCTTCTTGCTGGTGCTGCCTTGAAGATGCCCTTATTCTCTTTCTCAGAGTCATCTTCATTCCCTTCTATTTTGCTTTCTTCTTCGTCATCAAAGTCAAAAAAGTCCACATCATCATCGCTCCCACTGGTTCGCTTCTGGCTTTCCTTCTGAGAAAATTAGTAATCGAAACATCATAATAAACTAACAATCAAAACTGCAGAGACAAGTAAAGGAAAAAGACACATAAAATCTTCCTATAAGGCAAACATACTAAACAACAGACAAGATTCACAACCAACCGCCACTCTGACTCCATGCTCATTTACCTCGGGCCCATTCTTGACTGGCGAAAAGTCTTCGATGCTGTGCTCTAAATCCTCTTCCTCGTCAGAACTGATAATGACTTTGTTGTTCCTCCTTGTTTTCCTCTTTATTGGTACTTCCTCTTTATCCACCTCCTCCATTTCTTCCTTCTTCTTTTCTTCCTTTGAACTGTCATCCTTTGTTGCAGGACTGGATTTACTTAGAGATAATTTACCTAGAAGAATAATGGTGATATAATTAGAAAATAGTAATAGGATGCAATGTGATATGGAATTAAGTAAATAAAGTGACAATGACTGATGAAAGGTAAATGAAATTTAAAGAGAATTTAATGAAATATCCCAGATTGGAGGAGAAAGGGGGAACAAGAAATACACAGACAGAAAACGAGTGAAAAAAAGAGAAAAGGTGAAGGAGAAAGAGAGAATGTGAAGATAAAAGACAAATAGGATGACCGAGGAAGACAAATTAACAGATAAAATAATATGAGGAAACAGAAAGTAAAATGACAATGAGAATGAGAGAAAAAAACAAAACAAAGAGGGATATAAGTGTATACTTGCTTTATATACTAATGTAAAATCCAAGATAATAACACACTTGCCTTTATCTAAGCTCTGTGTAGGTGGGATTTCTTCCTCTGTCATCTCCTCTTTCTCTTCATTTGTTACAGGGCTCGTTTTTTCAGCTGGGGATTTACCTAAATTACATGAAATGAAACAAAATAAAGTTGGTGCTGTCTTTGTATCATATTTTCAGACAGATAATTATATTTGTATCGGATCATGGTACTTCTAATACTCCATTCTTTGTTTCTGATGTTTTATAGCAATACTGACAAATACTAAGTTTTTAGCAAATGAATTACATATTTATTTATTTATGTACAATTTGATAAACCTCAACTGCACCATTAACATTACAGTATTCATGTCTGGAATACTGCAAATTAAAATGAAAACTCGTAAACTCATTTTTCACACAAAAATGACAATGGCAATTAAACAGAATCCTCATCATACTTCATACTTCAATACTACATTACAGCAACTTCAATGTAAAAACTCCTAATACATAAACATGAGGGCATTTAACATCTCAATTTAAATTCATAAATCTGAACATTTTCGACCATACCACAGTTCACAGGTTATATTCCTAAAACGTGTCCTTTCCTTCATCCCTCAAATACAACTGTGGCAAGAAGGAGCAATTCATCTAAAAAACAACAACAACAACAACAACAACACACACACACACAGAACACTACAAAGATTAAAAAATAATAATAACTGAAAAACATTTCCCTTCTTCCATCTAAAAAAAAAAAAAGAAGGTACTTTTCTTATATATATATAAAAAAAAAAAGACTTTACATGGGGAGAAAATGAAAAATTACCTTTCTTACATGTTGGTTCAATATCAAAGTCACAGAAGTCGTCAAAATCTTCATCATCCATCAGCATAAAATTGGACACTGTTGCCGGTTCTGGTTTCTTTGTGATGACTTGAGGAGATCTGGTTGAAAAAAAGGCTTTACAGTATTTTTTCACTGTTGTGTAGGGAAATCATATGAACTAGTACTACTCTTTTTCAATGGTAAAAATAAAAGCTATGATCTTTTTTTCTCAAAGTGTTAATATAAATGGTGCTCTTTGCAAATGAATTACTAATAAAGCTAAGAAATAAACATAAAATTAAGATAAAAATAACTTAAAAGAAACAAAAAACTAAAACAAAAACAAAAATAAGTGAACAAATGAAGATAACAATACACAAACAACAAAAAACATCAATGCCAGAGAGGTTTCACGTCACGGATCCTTTCACTCCATCAGAGCCCCTTTTCAATAGCAAAGAACCCATCATCTCCACCTCCTCAGCACAGAACACATCTCACAACTAACACTGTGGCAACCGGTTTTGTTATCTTCTTCTCCGCCTGAGACAGAGTACTTTCTTTTGAAGCTCTTGTCTCCGGATTACTGAAAAAGTCAACCATCCTCCTCTGCTTAGGGGACCGACCCAAGACACGGCGTTTGACTACTTTAGACATCTCTTTTTTTTCTATCTGGAATAACTGAAAGGAAGTGGCAAAAATGAAACAAAAGAACATATATATATAAAAAATCCTTGCTATACTACATAAAACAAGAGAAATGGATTTATCAAATAATAATAATAATAAAATGCAAAAATCTGAACATTAAATCTAGGTGTATAAAACATAAAACTAATTACAAAGTGCACTAACTTCAAACTTTGTAAATAATCTTTTCCTTTGGGAAATAATTACTATGTTCACTGTAAAATGCATAAAATAATTTAAAAAATGGCTGACTAAAAATACCATACTCAAATAAGACTCACATATTTCATTTCTACATAAAAAATAAATTATTTATTGCACTTAAAAAAAAAACATTAAATTCTAGTACTGAATAATCTATATTAAATTGATATGAGACGAAAAAAGCAGATCGGTATTGTAGTTTTTAAACAAAGAAGGAATACCAAGAGGTAGAATAAGCCTCTACACTACACTGATTTACCATATAACTTAAAAGCTACAGCTTTTATTTATTAAATATCTTGGAGAATATCTATTTCTACTGATTAGTATTTAGGGGGGAAGAAATTAGAATACCTTTATTCAGCTGTAAAACATGCAACATATCAAAAGGTTTTACCTTGTGTATATATGCCAAACCAAAGTAACTATGATAAGTAAAGCAAATTGTCTAACTTTACACCAGATCTTAAGCATACTGGTTTACAAAATTCTAAATACTGGAACATTATTAACTTAAGTTCAGGATTCAATTACAGATAATGAGATCATTAACAATGATATTATATTTATCAATACAACAGGAAAATGATACATAGCTTAACCTCACATATTTGACAAAGACTAATAGAATATCAAAATTAATCTCTCACTTTTTTCTCTTTCTATAAAATTATTTTCAATCAGCAAAATATATCTTGCACAATTTACAATTTAAGGTATAACTTGCAATCTTCTACATTTTTTTTTTACTTTCCAGTGGGTCTTATAATATAATGAAATTCACTGCAAAATTTAAAGTTGGCAAAATGAACAGCCACATGACAGATGAAAATTAATGTATGATAGCATGCACTATAAAATGCAAAAGGTGAAATAATGCTGGAATACAATACAAAATGCTATAGTCATGCATAGTTTCAGATACCTACAGTACAAGGTAATCAGTATATGGAATGGACAGGTTATCAATGAATTATATAAGACATTTTTCTTTTGAGACAATTATAAAATCAAAAAGAGAAAGTCATCTATTTCATGAATTGAATAAAAATGTAAGTAGGTGACAGGTACATAATATGTAAACATGAATCAGATTGATCATGAACACCATTTGGAGATCTCCCTTGCAGCTAATCATCAAATGAGGAACAAGCCCCATCTCTTGTACAAAAACGTGGTGAAGGTTTTTTGGCTTTAGACAAAGAGCAGAAGGCATGTAGGTCACAAACTATGACTTGATGAATCTATCACTATTTTGCAGATTAAGTCATTTTTAAAATTCTACTTTGTGACAACTATGCCACAGAAAAAAACATCTTTGAATTTATTCATCAACCGATTCTATCTGCCTTATGTGACTAAATTTGTAATCTTATCCAGAAATTATATTACATAGATGCAGCCCATGAAATTAAAAATGAACATCTCTTGGCAATACTTTGAAAATACTGTTAAGTAAAAATTCAGACCTTATAAGACTAAGCTAAAGATTAAGTTTTTGTTTTGGTCATGGGGGAACTGTTCACACCAGGGATACAAGAAGCAGTGCCACAAACTCCGACTTATACTATTCACTCAAATTACTGGGATTCCACCCTGCACGTTGGCCTTTATAGGAGTGTGAAGAGTTCAAGCCACAACTTCACTAGACTTAATCTTATCCATATCAATTCATGTTCTTCATCCTATTCTGAACATTTACTGGCCTTGGCTTGGATAAGATGTGTTTAGGCTAGCTTAGACTAGGATAGGTTAGGCCACCGAGTCTCCAGGATGAGAACGTGTATATTTGATACATACTTGACAGGGTGGCTGTGCAAAAGCTAAACCTCAGGTGATGTGTGTACAGTATGTCTTTATTTCCCAAGGACACTTTATTTACGTGTACCAAGAGCTGTCTCTAGGGGCACAGGAGTCACCCATTGCCCACAAGAAATATAAGTCAGTTCTCGCTCTACATCTCCCCTTTACATACATTTGTGCACATTATTATGAATTAGAGGTGCATCAATATTGAAAGTCAATCAACGAAATCATTCATTTCTGAACACAAGATATGAAGATTCTAAGGTCATTCAGAGGGGGGGCGAGGAGGGCGGGGGGGGGGGTGACGGAATATAACCTCCAGGTAAAGAATCAACACCACAACAACCTTAGAGGATCTTGAAACCCTCTAAGTGAAATCAATCTCTCTACGCAGCCTCTAATACCCTCCAAATCTCTAATAATAACAAATCACAAAAGAGACTCGCTAACACAATCCATTTAAGAACCCAAAACCAAACGTAAACAAACATGCAAGCTTAACATAACAATGAATTACTTGTTTTATATCTCAATCATATCTTATAAAACCAGTGTCTTCCTCTTACTTTGAAGATAAACTCATGGTTTCTCAATGAAGAAAGCGGAAATAGGTCGACGGAGGTTCGACCATTGGCGCGGAGAGTGGGACTACGAGACTAAAGATATTTACATTGTTCTTACTTAATCGATAATAGAGAATTGCCATATCTACGCTCTTTATTCACATATACTGTCTTCTTAAAGTTATTTGAATATTTTTTGTTTATTTTATTTCGATCCTTGACGTCATAGATATGGTAACTGCTGATAAAGGATCTCCGAACCTAAATATATTTGGTTAAATCAGCTGTGTACAATAGTCCACGCACACACAAGCACACACACACACACACAAGCACACACACACACACATCAAGGCGCCTCTTTATCTAGGCCTATGTTTAGACTGCACTACGCATTTCCTTTATCTGGGCCGTCTATCTTGTTCTCTTCCATCTCTACACATACACACACACACACACACACATATATGTGTGTACATATATATATATATATATATATATATATATATATAAAATCTAGTTGAATTTTCTTAATATCTTTCCTTGTCCTGTTATCAGCTTCGTCTCCCTTCAAGCAGAAGAAAAACCAAGAACGCCTTCGCCGAAAGAAAATAGTCTTACAGCCACTCTGCCGCTTCATCTGCAGTCACGAGACCCTTTCCCAAGGCCTGTCTCACGAAATCCTTGATGGCATCCATTTCCGAGTTGGTGGGATTCGTGTGGTCTCTCCCTGCGAAGGAAAAAATATTCGTCATTAGAAATAGGAACATTCTGAGATGCTTGGAAGGTAAATGGGCAGCGAGAAGAAAAAATGAAAAAAAATAACAACAAAAGATGGGGGATAGAAAGATATACAAGAGGGAGAGAGGGTTGGTGAAAGAGAAAGAGAGAGATAGAGAGAGGGGGGGGGCAGAGAGGAGAGGAAGGGAGAAAGAGTGAGAAGAGAATGAGGGAGAAAAAGAGAAAGGGAAAGATAGAGTGAGAAGAGAATGAGGGAGAAAAAGAGAAAGGGAAAGATAGAGTGAGAAGAGAAAGAGAGAGAGAGAGAGAGAGAGAGAGAGAGAGAGAGAGCGAGAGAGAAAGAGAGAGATGAGAGAAGTTACAATGAGACAAGGAATCAAAAAACTTACCTTTCCCAACAATGGGGGTCCATCCGGGGCACTTTACGTCGGCTCGGTAATGAACTTCAAGCCTCTTGACGTAGGGACTTCGAGTAAGGACACAGTAGTTGTCAAATAACGTGATTTCTCTGGTTTCGTACGCTTCTCTGTTAATAAAAAAAATAATGATAAATAAATAAACAAATAAATGAAAATAAATAAATATATATATAGAATCGTGCTTTAAGAAAGATTATGATGATTGTAGGATAGAGTTGTTTTTTATGATTTCATTATGGAACTTAAGGGTGATGGTAATGATACAGGTATAAATACTAAAGCTAATGACACTCATGTTAATGATAAGAATTTTTGTCTAAAAAGCTGTACTGATGATAACGTCGACGAAGATGATTACAATAACAATAGAATAAATTGATGAGAATGAGAATAGCGATAATGATAGTAATAGTGATAATAATGCTAACAATAACAATAACGATAAACACAGTACTACAACTAATATTGCAATAGTAATAATGAGGATGATAATAATGATCATGATCAAGAAAAGGATAACAATAATAATGATAATAATGATAATAACAATGGTGATGATTATAAAGACAATAATGAAAATACCAATAATTTTCGTAGAAACCTGACAGTGTTGCCATAAGGTGGTCCATTATTGAGTCGTAACCTTGCCGGGAGGAAGGGCATTTCATTTGGATATTGAAGACATTGGTTAAGCATTGAAT